>JANFOE010002652.1:0-92500 GCA_025667525.1 Glebionis coronaria | reverse complement strand
ATTGACTGCCACACTTTTTTGAAAGCTTGAAGCTTTTACGAAAGCTCATTTATGATCAATGTTTTCAAACCCGGGTTAACTTGGCCGAGTCAACCGGTTGACTTAGTTTCAGTCGAAAGAACGGGTCATTTTGACCCGGGTTTCATATTTTTGAAACCCGGCTAGACCCGTCGGGTTTGAGGTGACCCGGGTCAACCTGGTTCTCGAGACCCGGCCGGATTTTGATTTTTTTTGGGTTTTTTTTTAAAAATATGTAAATTTTAGGTATTTACGATGGAATTTTATTTTTACGTATTATATTCGTTGGTAAACAATTTATATCTTCAATATACGGAAGTATTTATGATTTTTATTATATAATTTTTTCTAATTATTAAAAATATGAAGAAAAAAAATATTATTTTTGGAAAACCGGGTTGACCCGGGTCCGGTAGCTCGACCGGGTCGATTCAAAAACCGGATTTTAAAACATTGTTTATGATACGACACCTATCTATTAAAAGCCAAGAAAAAAGGACCAAAGTGGTTTGAGTGTTCAATTTGTAAGGTCGGGAAAGTAATTATAAACTCCATCGAAGCCAAAGATCATTTTAACACACACGCAAACACTCACTAATAACGAAAGATGGAAAGGCTCAATGTGCAATATAATAGTATGAACACTTTCTTTGTATTGTTCGTATTACCACTAATGCTATTCCATATGATATATTAAGAATTTGATCCATTAATAAAGAAATATCTTGTAAGAGCGTCATCCACATTTGGAATTTCATCCAAGTTTCCGATCTGCCACAAATGAAAATACAGTTGAAAGCTGAGTGCTTATGATCATACATGATGTTTTAATACATACAAATGTCGCAAGAATCCAGTTAAATTATTATGATTCAATATCATGTCAAATAGAAAGAAAAACAAAGCATGTAAACTAAAAAAATCAACGATCGTCATTAATTAATTTGTTTAGTTAGCATAGAATCTTCAAAATATGATTTGACGTCCAGATAAACTGTCACAAAAACTGAATACAAAACATGATGTTGTGAGACTTAATGATACATTCGTGCGACGTCGAGACCATCATAAATACCCCGATGATCGTTGCCAAATGAACCACGTGTAGTCATTCTCGTTAACATGCACACCTTATTTTGGAATATCATCACCTTTTACGGGATCGGCGTTGATAACTTTCTTAGCACCAGTTTGGATGTGCTTGTATGCACATGTCAAGTAGTGTTGAGAACCGGTTATGATGCTGTCTGGATAGGTTCTGTTGGGAGAACTATCGTCTGAGTAAACGTGACCCATTAGACTTCCACACATGCTGCCAGATGGTAGCAAGTTATGGTCTGGTGGTGCATCTTGAAGATCATTGTGGGTCTTCTTTTAACAGTTTCCAAAGTCAGAATAAAATGAATTGTCTAACTGATCAAAGCAAAATAGTCTGATCTTCTGATGCGGGGATTGGTTGGCTAGATACAGAGGATGAAACCGACAACGTTAGACGTGAATGAAAAACAAATCTGGCATAACAGATGGTTAAAGCAAGAGTAGTACCACAAACCATGCTGCAAGTTTTGGCGTGCGTAATGTAAATATCATATTTCTTCACATCTAGCAAGTAGTCTCTTTACATCATAAGAACTTAAAATGATGCTTCACACAAGGCATTGCATTCCAGCTGCATTTCATAACAAAGCCAACATGGTTAGCAGCTTAACAACATAATCTACAAATAACTTAATCGAGTTGTGTGAGATCTTTTGTTGTGCTCAGGAATTATTTATGTGGGTAATAACCAACTCATTTTGATTTTATACCTGCTGTAAACTATCGTGTCCCATTTACAGCTGACCTTAAATTTCACAAAAGACTTAAAAAAATCGTAATATCAATCATACCACTTGTAATTGCCATCAAGATTCCACCGGTTGTAGCAGCAACTCCCATGATACCTCACATTTCATTTGGTTCTTGACAATATCATAAGCTAATAACCGTACAAAATGTATATGGCATCAAAGTTATAACTTAAATAACGCAACATGTAACAGTTTAAAATCATCAAAGACACAAACAAACAGTCATAACGTAAATCTAATGTGTGTTATAACTTATAAACATGTAGCATGTAAAATGGTGTACAAAGGTGAGTTTCTAAAGAGCCCCAATTAGTCGCGCGGGTTAAAGCCGATTAAGCAAGATCTGCTAATAGAGCAATAAACATCAAAATGCAAACTAATTAAAGTCGCATAATATGATTACTCGAGTACATGTAGTTTCTTATGTTCCCTATGATTTATATCACGCTAAACATGTAATTGTGGGCTGTTTGGATAGCCTATTGTTGCAGTCATTTAGCTTTCCATAGATATTATAATGGCTGCTCGGATAGCTTATTTTCAATAGCCCTTTAGGCGTCTTTACATGTTAACATGGCTGTATAGATGGTCAATTTCAGCATGCATTTGGGTCTGAAACATGTTATTAAGGTCAGTTTTGATAGTTGTCGTCTGGCGTCCTAGACATGCTATTAAGAGTTGTTTGGATAGATTATTTTCAGCATACCTTTCCGTGTCTTAAACATGTTAATAAGGACTGTTTGTAACAAACATTTTGTTCCCTGAAAGTTGTTCAATTAGTTCTTGTAATCAAGGACCCATAAAGATATTACTAACATTAGACTGTCTTGGACCTGGTGGTATGTCACCAGCATTGTTTCTCGTACATGATTCCATACACAAAAACATACTGAATGGAGTTAAAAAGCAACAATCTTAACACAATAGTTTGATGCATGATGAAAACTTTCAAACCCATTCATTAAACACTCTGATCTTATAATGAGGTAAAGTTTGTTCCTTTAACAAAATTATCAGACTTGGCTGCAAGTATTTATAGCAGCATCATTAATTAGAAGCAAAATAGGTAATTTAAGAAGAAAACATCACCTGCTCGTGAAGTCAACTTGGTTAAATAATCTTCTCGTGTGACACGATCAATTCGAGTAGTGGAAACATACTTATAAGCTTCTCGTCAAATAATCTTCTCTACATCATGCTTTTTACAGCTGTAAATAATAGAAGTGTGATACATGTGATTGTTTTAATGCTCTTTTCGATATTCAGTGCGCCACCCAAACACCCACTAATATGAATTCTGTAAACATATAAGTAGCTATGAGTAGACAGTATGGCAATAAGGAACATAATGGTAAGTCCTGCAGGGAATAAAAATTGAATGCGTACCTGAAACTTCTCCACGGCTGTACTCATATTCTTGAAAATACGTTTAGGAGAACCCCTTACAAATGACAAAGGTGAGTTGTTCACTTTGCAATCCTTGACCAGAAACAAATAAAAGGTTAGATGGGGCAATATAGACAGATGGGGGTTCAGTAATGGGGTCAAAATCTATAATTATAACAAAATAGCAGTACCTGATAGAATGTGAACATGACACCTCCAAGCATTCCTGTTAAATCCTCCAGGTCAAGTGTATGTAATGATAAACTAATATAACACGAATGAGAATATCCTTTTGCAGAAGCTCGACGCACAATCTTCTGTTTAGTATAACCAGGTGGTGAACCAAAGTCTACGGTCATATCCTTATTTGTAATACAGAAGCGATGATTTTCGGAATTGAAATTGGGATTTGATCCACCAAATTAACTGTTAGTTTGCTGATAATTTACACCATGAACTTTAAAGGCGTTGATGAATCCTCAACATCCAATATAGTTTGTGCATCATTGTCAACTTCAATATTTTTTTTCTCCTTTCCCTTTGACGTGTTAGCATGAGTATCTGATAAAAAAGTTTATTAAATTAAAAAGAATGCCATGTTGACCATATTGAGGATACCATATCAATATCTTTGGTCCATTTGTATCAACATCTACGGCGCAAACACCGTTGAATGCCTTTTCGTTATTCTTATTCATAATGAGGTCTGCAAACAGGAAAACCGCAAACTACCGTTTAACCTTAGACAGCGTATTAGTCATTAGACACGTACTGCAGAAACTAACGCGTTATCCAAAAGAAAGTTAGAATATCCATACATGTCAACTTAGGTTGTATTCCATTGTAGCATGTGTGTTAATCAGGTTAAATTAGTAGAAATCTAGCTATCAATGAAGCAGGGAAAAAGTGATAGGGTCACCTAAGTCCTGACACAACATGTTTTGACCCATGGCCACCCTATTTGTTTATCACATAATTAACAGCCAAAATTACAATCAAGGCCGCTTCCCAGTATCTGTATGTATTAAGATTAAATGAACAGTGAAGAAAAATGAAACACCTATTTAGTTATCATTTGATGAGGAGGTAATTTTAGTACTTTATGATCATAATATAAAGTATGAACTGAGTCCAACTACAAATAAACATAATATGTAAACAAATATGATGTGAGAGACAATCTAATATGAATTTGAGCAACTTTTACCCTAAGAACAGTAATCCTAGCTTGAAGATAGTGTGCTTGTTCGTTTACACATATGCAAATTTGAGGTGGTAATTTTAGTCCATTCACTTATTAATGGGTCATACGGGTTTTGTTTTATCTCAACTATGCCACTATAGCCTTTCATTATCTGATTCTTATTTTAATTATGGCAATCACTAAACGCAAATCCAAACGCCCCCAAAAACATGCAAGTTTACAGAGAGGAAGGAAAAGAGATGGATAAAATCGTTAACCTGAATATGGGTGTAGATAACATCAGGATCCCTAAGGTATGTAGGACAACCCAAAGAGATGGATAAATCCTGGAGTCGCGCATTATACAATTTCTAACGAACTGGTTAATATTCAAAATAAAATTTAAATATTTAGATGTCGTCCAGAAAACAAAGTAAATAAAAAGTTGTATATGTATATTTAAGATTTTATATCAGTTTAAGAGGGTGCCTTCTACAGAATGAAACCATATGTGGGTAATCACTATAATTTTGGATTAAATTGTATTAGCTTCTATTATAGGTAATGCTTAAATTATCTAATTCTAATAACTTCAAAAACATACAGAGACATTAAGCCTAATTTAGACATAATATACCTCACCTTTACATAATATACCTCACTTTTGAGAAAACAATTGCTTTGAAAACAATCGCATTCATCGCAAGTTCCTCGCCATTAAGCTCTGGGACGATGCTCCCATAAACTACTCTCTCACCGTCATGCTTCACGCTTTAACTGAGTTAACTTCTTTGGCTGCATTCCCAACACAAATCGTAAATCAAACCATCCAATATAGCAACAGGCTGCAAAACATTACCAACAAAAATGATGATACCTGATCCTCCTACTCCTTGGTGTATTGGTTAGCCTTGTTAAAGATCAACTAACTGATTGCCGTATTCTTCTTGTTTAAAAGCTGATTATCTTGCTTCTTCGCCAAAACCCATTCATTGCTTCTCTTTTGCTTCTTCAATACAGACATAGGAACCAATTGTCCTGCCTTGGCACCTTCAGTCATTTCTTGGAACTATAACAAACAACATATCTGTTAAAGTCAGTACACCTAATGCGTAAGACTCGAATGCTGAATTAAGCCGATGTATTTCTGTAAGTTGTACTCTCTTCAAACATCGATTCCCTTGTCCACAGAAATATAAGATCAACAATGAAACAAAAAAATGAGCCTATAACTGTGTTTGTAAACTCTATGATTGAATTTTTGTTAGTGATACTAACAAAGATCCAATCATAGACTCTAATGTTTGTGAGGAGACTGCTTTTATACATAGTCTCATCGTCCAAATCGGACTTAAAATGCATTAAATATCATCAAAATACCCAAATATATGCTTGTGTTTGTTGCTTGTGTATTTTAGGTACGGATATTGAGAAAATGACAAAAGATCACAAGAATCATGCAAAAACGAACACGGGAAACGAAGCCGCACGATGAACCAAGCCCTAATGAAGAATTTTCCAAAGAAAACCCTTGAAGATTTGAAGAATATTGAAGATTGGCCCTCCAAGTTTGAAGAATTGACACTTTTTATACCCTTGTATCTTCATAATTACAAGTTTGGTCCCTAAAGTTTGTCAAAATTACAAAAAGGACCCTTAACTTTGAAGAATTGGCAAAATTAGTCCCTCAACAAATCTAAATTGTCAATAATGGTCCTTCAAGAAGTCAACAAACAAGTCAAGGCCTTGAAGAAAGAAGACATGTCAAAATCAGTCCTTGGAATATGAAGAAATTGCATGTTTAGTCCTTAAAACAAGTTTTAAAACTTGTTGTGCCAAATTTGACAACCTTCCCAAAGTTGTCATGTGTTAACTTGGCGTTGACAGCCATTTTATACAAAGTAAACAAAAAGTGAAAAGTGAAGGGCCAAACCTGCCAGACAACCTAAGACAAATCATCCAATCCCTGCTTGACACCTCACCCACTCACACCTTTTCACCAATCAAATTCCTCCCTTCCTCCACGTCACTCTCCACTCACCTTAACTGAATACTTAATTCAGTAAAACCCTTCCCTCCAAACAATTAATTTAAAAAGCCATTAACCAAAAAAGATTAAACCCGTCCCTAATCCACCCTTAAACCCTAATTTCTCCAGGATGAACATCAATCAAAACAAGGGGTTTTTGGTTGATTATTTCCAGATCCATGATTAACCTTCCCTTAAACCTAAAACTACCCTTAAACACCCATCACCATCATCTCACATGTCCCTCCAAACCTCCCCTGCCCCACTATTCACTCTCAAACAAAACTTGGCAGCAAGATCAACAACCCTCAGCAATTTCTTGTTCCCTAAGCTCAAATGGACGACCTAGATCAACTTTTCATAACTGGCATCTTCACATCAGTCCAAGATCATCACATGGCTCTTGACTAAATTCAAAAAAATGGCATATTCCAAAGAATCATTCAAGGGCAAGATTGGAAGTTCACTTGTTAGGGTTTCTAGTTTCCATTCAGTTCTAGAATCTCATTGTAGCCTCTATATAAAGGTATTGTAGGACATAGCATAGTTTTTGTTCTTGATTTTTCTCCTTTTTCACAAACTTTGTAAAGCCAGTTTATGAATTAATATAAATGGTTTAAGTGTTGCTGATGAGAAATATTGAGTTCCCTTTACATTTTCAGTTGATTTAAGTTTATTGTTTGAGTTTGGTTTGATTTTCATCAAAAAGTTTTCAAGTTTTAAAGTTTCTGTTTGTTTTTTTAAAGATTTCTTATACCTTAAATTTTCATATAAACCTGTTAAAATGTTGATTCAGAGTGTTGGATTGATGGTATTTGACCTTGTGTATGTCCATAACACCATGGCTTGTTCTGGTGTAATGGGTACCCAAGTGTAAAATATCCATTGGTTTGGACATTTCCTATTTTTAAGCTTATCATAACCTTACCCACAAGCCCAAGCTTTCTTCTAGCTTAATCTATAAGCTAGGAGCAAGCCTTAAGCTCTTTTACACAGCTTTTACCTTTTCTCTCTTAGCAGGTTCAAGGAGAAACAATTTTTCCATTTTGTTCAGTAAAATCTCATAATCCCATCAACAAAGTTCTGCATAGGCCCCAGCCTATATGGAGGTGGTTTTTCAACCACTAAGGGTCCTGGATGTAGGACCCTTGAGGTAGTATCTTGTTTTCCTTTTCAAATTTTAAGTTTCTGAAAAATTATATGCTTTATGTGAGTTTGCATGATAAGTTGTTAAGTGTTAGTTTAAGTGCTTAATTTTGCTCTTATTAGGGTTGTATGCATGCTGGAAGTGATTTAATTCAGTTTGAATTAGATTTGAGTAGATTTGCTTTGTTAAAATTTGATTTCAGATTTTAAAGGTGTGTTTGGGATTAGGGTGAAATTTGGATTATTGTTAAGAATCTTGTGTTTAAACCTGTCCTTCATACTTGTTAGGGTGTTGTTAGGTTATGTGTTGGTTTGTTTGTCAGTTTGATAGTATATTAAACACATTGCATGCTTAAAATTTTGAAAACATAGCCTTAATCATAAAACTGCCTTGTCTGCCTGATTTTTGTTGAATTTGATCCATCAAGTTGGAAAATCTGCTAGGATATAGGTTGTTTAAGGGTTTGTGTTCTCTTGTAAGCCATTTATTACCATTGTGTGCTTGGTTTGAAGTGTTGAATCTCACTTGTGTGTCATTTGCATCAGCAACTTGTTCATTAAGTATATCAACAGCTTTCCTTGATCTTTTGTGCTTGATTTTGTGTGCTACCTGCTTGATTTTGAGTTTGTCTTGACTCCTTGTACTCCAAAGAGTACAAGGGTGCCTTTGTTCCATAAAAAACACCACCAAAAAGCTAGATCAAGCCCTCTTGATCATAACTGCACAAGTGAATAAACACTTGTGTGTTCATCAGAAAGTTGTGCTTAACTGAGCACGTTTTTGGTTCTAATTAGCTTAATCTTTGGTAATTTTGGATTGTGTTTGAGTTTTAGTAGTTAATTAAGTACCTAGTTTAAGTTTTAAAAGTAAAAAAAAAAAAAATTGCAAAAAGTTCACCCTGCCTGGACTCGAACACGCGACCTTGCGTTCCAAGGAGTAACGTGTTAACCAGTGATCTAGATGACTTTTTACGTTATGGTTTGATTTCATTACTTATTTAAGGGGTTTTGTTTTTGTAGCTTATTTAAGTAACAACTTAATAATAAGCATTTTCCAGCTTATTCCTTGGAGGATTTATCTGTTTATCATTTTTCTTAGGATTATATTAGTGTTTTTGATTTTTCTGAGCAAACAGTAATTTTTTCCCTTTATTATTTTATTTATTAGGATTATTTTAAGTTTTATTTTTAGAAAGTCATTAAAAAAATAGTAAAAAGTGATTTAAAAATCTGGAAAAATAATTTTTAGGTTTCTTATCATATTTTTGAGGTTCATAGCTTATTAGGTTTTCAATTTAGCTTATTTTTAATTTTATAGGATTTTAGGTTTTTCAAGCAACTTTAAAATTCAATATAAAATTATTAAATAGGTTTCAGAAAATTTGGTATGCATTTTTGTGTTAGTTACATTATTTAGGATTTTTGGTAATGTTTTAGAATTTATTTACAAACTTTTAATTTTTTGGAATATTTTAATATTATTTTATTATTAAAATTTGAAGTTTCATTTTTTCTTGTTTTTACATTTTTCCTAGGTTAAGGACATTAAATTAGGAACATTGTAACTTTCCAAATCTTTTTAGGACTTTTTAATTAATTTCTAGAATTAATTTAAGATTTAATACATTTTAATAGTTTTTAAGTGTTTAAAAATAGTTTAATTTGGTTTAAAAATTTTTAAAAATAGTTTTTAGCTTAATTAGGATATTTTTGAGGTTTACAAACTATAAAATCTTGTTTAGGGCTTTTTAATAATTAAAAGTGATTTTTAGGGCTTTAATTAGCGTTAAAAAGTCATTATTTAATTAATTAAAAGGTTTTAGCAAGTTTGGATTTTTTGTAAACTCTTAGAATATTATTGGGAATTTTTAGGAATTTTTAGGTTAAAATTTTAATTTTGGCACTATTTACGGTTTTACGTTTACGCCTTTTTAGACTTAGTTTAATCCGTCTTCGTAACCGTCTTTCTCTTCTAATCCCATTTCTTTCTCAATCAATATAATCACAAACAAAATCAACTCTCAACACAATGCACTAGCCTCCTCGAGAACGAACTTGAACTTCACTTGGGTCATTAGTGCTCGGTTTTCCTAAACCGACACTTAATACTTGCCACTTTTGTCATCCTTTTCCTAAAGGGTACAAAAAAGACTACATCATTTTGGCGCCGCTGCCGGGGAGGCGTGTTGTGTTTTGGTTGAACCATTGTTGTTTTTATATATAGCCATAAAAGTATTTGTATTAATAGCACTCTATTAATACGTATTATCGTTTTTCGATTTTTGTGAATATTATTACTATATTGTATACGTAGAACAATAAATTTACAAGTACTCCAAATACGTGAGCAATCACAACCTTGACTCGGGATTTCATCACTCGATCATTGTATTCGAATCTCAAACCAAAGAAAAAGGCAAAAATAGATAAATACTTTCGAGAAGCTTGATTTTGATAATACAAACTATAAGGTGGGTATAAGGCGGTTGTATTTCACGACCTAAAGGAAAAAGGCTCTTAAGTGCTTCGCGCCGCCTCGTTTCCTCCGCTTGCTTGTGCGTATTTGATTTTGAAAGCTAATCGAGGGTTTTGCCGCCCAAAGTATTACTAAGTATCATATATATTTTCTTGGTTTCTATTAATTAAACCCTCTTGAACGATTTGGTGTTCCACCATCGTTCTAAAGTCATCGAAGGCGTTCACTTCACGTGTTCATTTTCATTCCTTGAGGCTTCTTTAATCAAGAGATTTGATTAAGGAGGAGATTTGTAGATTTGTGTCTACTAATACATTCCAAAAATCCAAAAAAGGTTAAAAACAATCAAAAACCACAAAAAAAATTGAAAAAGTAAAAACACCAAAAAGAATCTTCTTTGCTCGCCTTCTCGTTGTACGTGACGTTTATGCAAACTCGCTCTAAAGCAAGACGTGCTCGTAAACGAAGAAACAAATCACTCACTCCTACTAGTGAGGAGTCTCCTATTGACGAACCCATTATAGTGAAAGAAGCACCCATGGCTAATCGAACTATGATGGAGTTGCTTCAAGCACCCACCGAGGGTTATGGAGAAGCGATTGTGATTCCCGCTATCCTTGCGGAGAATTTTGAGGTTAAGACGGGTTTGTTGTCCATGATTCAAAACAACAAGTTTCGAGGGGACGAAAAGGACAACCCTCATAACCACATTCGCCAATTTAATCGTCTCACCGCCACATGCAAGTTTAAGGATGTTTCAAACGACTCGATTAAGATGATGCTTTTTCCGTATTCTTTAGCGGGGCCCGCAAAGATTTGGTTAGAGAAAGAGCCACCCAATTCTATATTGACGTGGAAGGATCTCGTTTCAAAATTCGTGAACCAATTTTTTCCGCCCTCTAAGACTACGCACTTGAAAAACGAGATTTCAAAGTTTTCACAAGAGTATAATGAGAGTTTTTCAACGGCTTGGAATAGGTTTAAGGAAATGTTGCACGAATGTCCTCATCATGGTTTTTCCGACTTACATCAAATAGACACGTTTTACAATGGCTTGAACGATCATGAGCGTGATTATCTTAATGCCGCCGCGGGTGGTAATTTTTTGTGTAAGACGGTCGAGGAAGCATTGTTAATCATTGAGAATAGGTCTAAGGTGTATAGTCCTCGTAGCACATCGAGTGTTCGTAAGGCTTCGTCTTCATCTTCACCTAGTTTGTCACACACCGTTGATGCTTGCCAAGTCGAGGCTAATTTGGAAAACAAAATTTTTGATATAGTGAAAGGCTTGTTAGTTGAGTTTAAAGTTGGTGAACAACCCGCTCCCGCTACGATTAAAGCGGTTGAGGTTTCTTGTATGTATTGTGGTGGAGCTCATGATTATTCCGAGTGCATTACCAACGGTGGTAACACTTCGAGTGCCTTCGCGGCCGCGGGAACTTATAACCAAAACGGTCAAGTTCCTCGCACTAATCAATTGACTCCACCGGGTTTTTCACCAAATCAAAATGCTAACAATTATCGAAACAATCAAGTTGGTTACCAAAGCAATCAAAGGAACAATTATAAGGGTAATAACAACTATGGGAATCAAGGGAGTAGTAGTAGCCAATTGCAAAATCAAAATCAAAACCGTAATTTTCAAAACACGAGTCAAGGTATTCAAAATGCTCACACTAAAGAACTTCCAATGGACTTTTTGAATTACGCTACTTCAAATGATAAGATTTTGGAAAACATTCAAGAGCAATTGGCTAGTCAAGCTAGGGACACGGCTAAGAACGCAAAGGAGTTAGCTAATTTTGTTAAGGAAAATCTAGCCATGAGAAATGAATTGAAAAATGATTTTGCTAACCAAATTCGAGGTCAAAACAACAAGATAGAGCAAAGTCATGCTAGGCTTGAACAAAGAATTGACCAAAAAGGCGCTAGTCAAGATTTGAAGTTTAATAGTTTTGATGTTAAGCTTAATGCCATTTTAGAAGCCGTCATGGGAAACAAAGCCTCTACTTCGAGTAGTTTGCCTAGTAACACCGTTTCAAACCCGAAGGGAGAGATGAAAGTGATTACCACACGAAGTGGTAAGACACTTAAGGAACCGACTCCTCAACCAATTACTCCAACGGTGGAGGAAATTGAGGAAGAACCCGAGGTGGTGGTTGAAAAGGAGCATATTTCAAGCCCACAAAGTACCGCTCATGCCACACCTACGGTTGACCCATCACCCATATTGGAACCCGAGATTCCAAAGGCTATGCCTATGCCCCAACCCATACCACCCTTGCCTTACCCATCGAGACTTAGGAAGGAGAAACGACAAGAGATCGACAACTACCAATTTGAGCTTTTTATGAAAATGTTTCGTGATTTGCACTTTAATGTGAGTTTCGCCGATGCTTTGGTCATGATGCCTCGATTTGCCGCTAACTTTAAGAGTATGTTGAACAACAAGGAGAAATTACACCAAATGTCTAGTTGTTCGTCGGTTTATCTTAATCGCATACCTCAAAAAGTCGGTGATCCCGGTAAATTTTTGATCCCTTGTGCCATTCAAGATATGGAAGAATGCTATGCCTTGGCCGATCTTGGTGCTAGCATTAACTTGATGCCACTTGCAATCTTCAAGTCGCTCAATCTTCCTAATCTTACTCCTTCACGAATGTCTATTGAGTTGGCCGACCATTCCACGATTCTTGCATGTGGTTTGGCGGAAGACGTTTTTGTGAAAGTAGGGAAGTTCTACTATCCCGTAGACTTTATTGTTGTTGACATCCCCACGGATCCTCAAGTTCCTCTTATTTTAGGTCGTTCGTTTTTAGATACGTCTATGACTTTAATTGATGTTCATGCTAGAAAGATCACCTTACGTTTCAACGACGAGGAACTTGTTATAAACGCAACTCAAAATTCTCAACTTTCTCATGTTTATTCCGTTGCTACTATAAACCTCGTTGATATGATTGACGTGGTTTGCGAGGAATTTTCACAAGAAGTTTTAGGGTTTGGTGATGAAGAAACTAGTGGCAATCCCACTATGTTAGATCCAATTCTTGATAATTCGACACCAACCTTCACTCCTTTTGAAGGTGGTGGTTTTACGTTGGAAGAATTCGATGTTCCACGTACTTGTGACGAAGACCTCGACAACGATGAGGACTTCTCGATTATCAAGGATTTTCTCAACGATTTCCCATTTCCTCCACCCGAGGAGGTTATGAGTATCGAGCCCAAATCTTCACTTGAGAAACCACCTATCCTTGAGTTGAAAGATTTACCTCCTCACCTCGAGTATGTTTATTTGGAGGAGGACGACAAGTTGCCGGTTATTATTGCGAAGGAACTTTCGGATGATGAAAAAACCGCACTTGTCGATGTTCTTAAGGACCACAAAGGGGAGATTGCGTGGAAGTTATCCGACATTAAGGGAATCGATCCCAAGTTTTGTACACACAAAATCTTAATGGAGGAGGATTTCAAGCCAACAATCCAAAGTCAAAGGAGGGTGAACCCCAAAATTCACGACGTCATCAAAAAGGAGGTCCTTAAACTCCTTGACGCGGGAATGATTTACCCTATTTCCGATAGCCCTTGGGTGAGTCCTATTCATTGTGTCCCTAAAAAGGGAGGGATGACCGTTGTGCCAAACGATGCCAACGAGTTGATTCCCACTAGACTCGTGACCGGATGGAGAGTGTGCATTGACTATCGTAAGTTGAATGAAGCCACTCGAAAAGACCATTTTCCCTTGCCCTTCATGGACCAAATGTTGGAGCGTCTTGCGGGAAAAGATTTCTATTGCTTTCTAGATGGTTTTTCCGGTTACTTCCAAATTCCCATCGATCCTCGTGATCAAGAAAAAACTACGTTTACGTGTCCATATGGAACGTTTGCTTATCGTAGAATGCCATTCGGACTTTGTAATGCACCAGGAACTTTTCAACGATGCATGATGGCTATTTTTCATGATATGATCGAGAAGACGATGGAAGTCTTCATGGATGACTTTTCCGTGTTTGGTGATTCCTTTACTTCGTGTTTGTCGAACCTTGAGAGAATGTTAAAACGTTGTGAGGAAACCAACCTTGTGCTCAATAGGGAAAAGTGTCATTTTATGGTTAAGAGTGGAATCGTCTTAGGGCACAAGGTCTCGAAAGCGGGGATTGAGGTAGATCAAGCTAAGGTAGACGTCATCGCCAAATTACCTCATCCCAAAACCGTCAAGGGAGTTAGGAGTTTCCTAGGCCACGCGGGCTTTTATCGTCGATTCATCAAGGATTTCTCGAAGATTTCTCGACCCATTACACATCTTCTTGAAAAAGAAGCACGTTTTGTCTTTGACGAAGATTGTGTACGAGCCTTTGAGATCCTTAAGAGGAAACTTACCGAAGCTCCCATTCTTGTTGCTCCCAATTGGAACCTCCCCTTTGAGCTTATGTGTGATGCAAGTGATTACGCTATTGGGGCCGTTTTGGGGCAACGTCATGATAAGCACTTCTTGCCTATTCACTATGCTAGCAAGACGATGACCGAGGCTCAACTTAAATACACTACAACGGAAAAGGAGTTCCTTGCCGTGGTGTATGCATTTGAGAAATTCCGACCTTATCTCGTCTTGACGAAATGCATAGTGTATACGGACCATTCGGCTATTAAGTATCTCATGGCAAAGCAAGATGCTAAGCCGAGATTACTTCGTTGGATTCTCCTCCTTCAAGAATTTGATCACACCATCGTTGACAAAAAAGGAGCCGAGAATCTAGCGGCCGATCATCTCTCTCGTTTGGAAGATCCTCACCAAAGTGTTTACCAGCCAAAGGAAATCACCGAAACATTTCCGCTCGAGACACTTGGTGTAGTGAATTCTAAGCTTGATTCTTCTACCCCATGGTTTGCGGATTTTGCAAATTACCATGCGGGTAACTTCATCATTAAGGGTATGACGACTCAAGAAAAGCGAAAATTCTTTCGTGATGTCAAGTTCTATTTTTGGAACGACCCTTACTTGTTTCGAACTTGTGCGGATCAAATCATCCGACGTTGTGTATTTGGCACCGAAGCTTCTAACATCCTTAGAGCTTGCCACGAGGGACCCACGGGTGGTCACCACGGTGCTAATCTCACGGCTAAAAAGGTGTTTGATGCCGGCTTCTTTTGGCCTACTATTTACCGAGATGCACAAGATCTTGTGAAGTCGTGTGATGCATGCCAACGACAAGGAAAAGCCTCACAAAAAGATGAAATGCCACAAAATATCATTCAAGTATGTGAGATCTTTGACGTTTGGGGCATAGACTTTATGGGGCCGTTCCCATCATCTCGTGGTAATAAGTACATTCTCGTTGCGGTTGACTACCTTTCTAAGTGGGTGGATGCCAAGGCCTTGCCCACCAATGATGCTCGTGTGGTAGTTAAGTTCTTGAAAAGTTTGTTTGCTAGGTTTGGAACCCCTCGTGCTATCATAAGCGATCGTGGAACCCATTTTTGTAACGACCAATTTGAAAGGGTTCTAAGGAAATATGGGGTTACACATCGTCTTTCTACGGCTTATCACCCACAAACGAGTGGGCAAGTCGAGGTTTCAAACCGAGCATTGAAGAGGATCTTGGAGAGATCCGTTGGGGAAAACCGACAATCATGGTCGGATAAGTTAGACAATGCTTTATGGGCCTTTAGGACCGCTCATAAGACGCCCATTGGGTGCACTCCCTATAAGCTTGTGTATGGAAAGAATTGTCATTTGCCTATCGAGTTAGAACACAAGGCTTATTGGGCCCTAAAGCATTGTAATAATGATATGGAGACCGCGGGAAAACACTGGAAAATGCAATTAAATGAATTGGATGAATTGAGGGATATTGCTTATGAAAATTCATTGATTTATAAAGAGAAAACTAAAAAGTTGCATGATTCAAAAATTAAAAACCGGGTTTTTAACATTGGGGATCAAGTTTTGCTTTTTAATTCAAGATTGAAAATCTTTTCCGGTAAGTTGAAATCCCGTTGGTCCGGTCCATTCACCGTGACTCAAGTGTTTCCTTATGGGACCATCGAGCTAGCTCAAGATGATGGTCCTAACTTCAAGGTGAATGGACATAGGTTGAAGCACTACTTTGGCGGGGAAGTTCCATCCTTGAACTACCTCGACCAAGTCACCTTCCCCAATGATAATTAGTATTGAGGGGATCGAGTCAAGCTCATGACTCGGTAATAAAAAACGAGGTGCCTCGTGGGGGAGTCCCATGCTTATCCTATGTACATATTATCGCTTTCTTAGTCTAATGTAGCTTTATGTGTGGGGATTCGTGCCCTTCCAACCTTTTTTCCGTGGTTGTTTGTGATATGTGGTTTTTAGATGATGATCTTCACGATTGGAGCCTCTCGTGTTCGTTTTATGGGAGCACTCGATCGTTTGCTTTGGAGACATTTCTCAATATCCATGATATATCCTTTTGATGTTCTAACCTTAGGTTTTTAGCACACTTCATAAACGGCTATTAATTTATTGGTTACACCCTTTCCATGCTAGATTAGGCATTCGACTACGTCTCTAGTATGGGGGTGTTTGCACCCCTAGACTCGAAACATTGAGGACAATGTTTAACTTTAGTATGGGGGGGTGAATAGATACTTGCCTTGCCAAACCTTCATGCTTTCCAAAGTTTATCGTTTTGTTTATCATTTTTGTTGCAAAATAAGGCTAAAAATGGCCAAATTTTAAAATTTTCTCATGTTTCATAAGTGTTTGAAGACACGAATGTAGGTTTTCTGATGGCGAGAATAAGAGTAATTTTTGACTCGACCGTGCGCGTTGAGCACTTAGCTTTGATTCCTTAACTACACATTAGGCTAAGTCTCTTAAATGAGGACGAGAAATGATAGAGTTAATTATTAGTTACTATGCTAAACGTAGAGTACTCGTATTCTTTCAAAAACTCATGTGTTCTCGTTGTTTGCTTATTCTCCCTTCGCATGTAAATATTTTTTGCTTAATAAATATTGACTTAGCGGTTTAGTTAGGATTGTTGGGTTTCTAGTCTTTTCTAGTAGCTTCCGTGTAATTAAATTGGGAAGACATTAAGGTATCGCCAGCGTCACGGTTTTGAAGTATTGGCACCCTAATAATCGAAAGCTTCACCCAATAATAAGATTTCAAGTGCTCACCTAAATCAAGCAAACAATTTGAAGCCCCACAAGGCCTAAAATCTATGCAAAATTGAAAGTGAATCAAGCCTTAATCTTCGAAGCTTTAAAGATCCAAAATTCGCTTTAGCGTGAGGATATACGTCTTTGGCTAATAAAACCACCGATGAGGCGGATAATAAAAGGCAAGGCAAGACCGAAGTCATAATAAAAGCTTCATGGCGAAGTTGAATAAAAGATGGAGGTAAACCAAAGATAATAAGGTCCTTCCGTTAGGGGGCGTATAAAAGTCTTGGTAATAAGTCTCATGTTCAAAACCGTTATAAAACCGTGTTTATCGATTCTTCTTGTCAACTTAATTTTTTAACATCGTTGTCTATTAGGAGGGGTTATTGATTTGATGGTCTTAATTACACCGTTAGGACTCTATTTTTAGACCTAAATCTCTATTATCGCGTAAGTCAAACAATGTATCCTCGTGAAACATTCAAGACATCATAAAATATAAGAGATACAACTTAGGAATAATGGGAGGATAAGTACGTGATTAGGGCATATGAGTAGTGTTAGCATTACTAACTTATAATGACAATGATCTCGTTGCACGCTTGGCATGGAATTGAAGTAAAAATCGAGGACGATGAAATTATTTCTAACGAAGCATTCACGTGTTCTTATTCTATGAACCTAAACGTCCCATTTTGCGATGAAAATTATACATTATGTCTATAACACAAGTAGTAGTAATAGTAGTAGTGTAACTAGTTTATCATTCCAATAAAGTGAATAAAAATGAATTTTGAAGATGCTACGATACTTTATTCTAGCATTGCGTGAGGGCACGGCAATGGTTTAGTATGGGGGAGTGATGAGACTGCTTTTATACATAGTCTCATCGTCCAAACCGGACTTAAAATGCATTAAATATCATCAAAATACCCAAATATATGCTTGTGTTTGTTGCTTGTGTATTTTAGGTACGGATATTGAGAAAATGACAAAAGATCACAAGAATCATGCAAAAATGAACACGGGAAACGAAGCCGCACGATGAACCAAGCCCTAATGAAGAATTTTCCAAAGAAAACCCTTGAAGATTTGAAGAATATTGAAGATTGGCCCTCCAAGTTTGAAGAATTGACACTTTATATTGTATCTTCATAATTACAAGTTTGGTCCCTAAAGTTTGTCAAAATTACAAAAAGGACCCTTAACTTTGAAGAATTGGCAAAATTAGTCCCTCAACAAATCTAAATTGTCAATAATGGTCCTTCAAGAAGTCAACAAACAAGTCAAGGCCTTGAAGAAAGAAGACATGTCAAAATCAGTCCTTGGAATATGAAGAAATTGCATGTTTAGTCCTTAAAACAAGTTTTAAAACTTGTTGTGCCAAATTTGACAACCTTCCCAAAGTTGTCATGTGTTAACTTGGCGTTGACAGCCATTTTATACAAAGTAAACAAAAAGTGAAAAGTGAAGGGCCAAACCTGCCAGACAACCTAAGACAAATCATCCAATCCCTGCTTGACACCTCACCCACTCACACCTTTTCACCAATCAAATTCCTCCCTTCCTCCACGTCACTCTCCACTCACCTTAACTGAATACTTAATTCAGTAAAACCCTTCCCTCCAAACAATTAATTTAAAAAGCCATTAACCAAAAAAGATTAAACCCGTCCCTAATCCACCCTTAAACCCTAATTTCTCCAGGATGAACATCAATCAAAACAAGGGGTTTTTGGTTGATTATTTCCAGATCCATGATTAACCTTCCCTTAAACCCAAAACTACCCTTAAACACCCATCACCATCATCTCACATGTCCCTCCAAACCTCCCCTGCCCCACTATTCACTCTCAAACAAAACTTGGCAGCAAGATCAACAACCCTCAGCAATTTCTTGTTCCCTAAGCTCAAATGGACGACCTAGATCAACTTTTCATAACTGGCATCTTCACATCAGTCCAAGATCATCACATGGCTCTTGACTAAATTCAAAAAAATGGCATATTCCAAAGAATCATCCAAGGGCAAGATTGGAAGTTCACTTGTTAGGGTTTCTAGTTTCCATTCAGTTCTAGAATCTCATTATAGCCTCTATATAAAGGCATTGTAGGACGTAGCATAGTTTTTGTTCTTGATTTTTCTCCTTTTTCACAAACTTTGTAAAGCCAGTTTATGAATTAATATAAATGGTTTAAGTGTTGCTGATGAGAAATATTGAGTTCCCTATACATTTTCAGTTGATTTAAGTTTATTGTTTGAGTTTGGTTTGATTTTCATCAAAAAGTTTTCAAGTTTTAAAGTTTCTGTTTGTTTTTTTTAAAGATTTCTTATACCTTAAATTTTCATATAAACATGTTAAAATGTTGATTCAAAGTGTTGGATTGATGGTATTTGACCTTGTGTGTGTCCATAACACCATGGCTTGTTCTGGTGTAGTGGGTACCCAAGTGTAAAATATCCATTGGTTTGGACATTTCCTATTTTTAAGCTTATCATAACCTTACCCACAAGCTCAAGCTTTCTTCTAGCTTAATCTATAAGCTAGGAGCAAGCCTTAAGCTCTTTTACACAGCTTTTACCTTTTCTCTCTTAGCAGGTTCAAGGAGAAACAATTTTTCCATTTTGTTCAGTAAAATCTCATAATCCCATCAACAAAGTTCTGCATAGGCCCCAGCCTATATGGAGGTGGTTTTTCAACCACTAAGGGTCCTGGATGTAGGACCCTTGAGGTAGTATCTTGTTTTCCTTTTCAAATTTTAAGTTTCTGAAAAATTATATGCTTTATGTGAGTTTGCATGATAAGTTGTTAAGTGTTAGTTTAAGTGCTTAATTTTGCTCTTATTAGGGTTGTATGCATGCTGGAAGTGATTTAATTCAGTTTGAATTAGATTTGAGTAGATTTGCTTTGTTAAAATTTGATTTCAGATTTTAAAGGTGTGTTTGGGATTAGGGTGAAATTTGGATTATTGTTAAGAATCTTGTGTTTAAACCTGTCCTTCATACTTGTTAGGGTGTTGTTAGGTTATGTGTTGGTTTGTTTGTCAGTTTGATAGTATATTAAACACATTGCATGCTTAAAATTTTGAAAACATAGCCTTAATCATAAAACTGCCTTGTCTGCCTGATTTTTGTTGAATTTGATCCATCAAGTTGGAAAATCTGCTAGGATATAGGTTGTTTAAGGGTTTGTGTTCTCTTGTAAGCCATTTATTACCATTGTGTGCTTGGTTTGAAGTGTTGAATCTCACTTGTGTGTCATTTGCATCAGCAACTTGTTCATTAAGTATATCAGCAGCTTTCCTTGATCTTTTGTGCTTGATTTTGTGTGCTACCTGCTTGATTTTGAGTTTGTCTTGACTCCTTGTACTCCAAAGAGTACAAGGGTGCCTTTGTTCCATCAAAAACACCACCAAAAAGCAAGATCAAGCCCTCTTGATCATAACTGCACAAGTGAATAAACACTTGTGTGTTCATCAGAAAGTTGTGCTTAACTGAGCACGTTTTTGGTTCTAATCAGCTTAATCTTTGGTAATTTTGGATTGTGTTTGAGTTTTAGTAGTTAATTAAGTACCTAGTTTAAGTTTTAAAAGTAAAAAAAAAAAAAAGAAAAATTTTGCAAAAAGTTCACCCTGCCTGGACTCGAACACACGACCTTGCGTTCCAAGGAGTAACGTGTTAACCAGTGATCTAGATGACTTTTTACGTTATGGTTTGATTTCATTACTTATTTAAGGGGTTTTGTTTTTGTAGCTTATTTAAGTAACAGCTTAATAATAAGCATTTTCCAGCTTATTCCTTGAAGGATTTATCTGTTTTGTCATTTTTCTTAGGATTATATTAGTGTTTTTGATTTTTCTGAGCAAACAGTAATTTTTCCCTTTATTATTTTATTTATTAGGATTATTTTAAGTTTTATTTTTAGAAAGTCATTAAAAAAAATAGTAAAAAGTGATTTAAAAATCTGGAAAAATAATTTTTAGGTTTCTTATCATATTTTTGAGGTTTACAGCTTATTAGGTTTTCAATTTAGCTTATTTTTATTTTTATAGGATTTTAGGTTTTTCAAGCAACTTTAAAATTCAATATAAAATTATTAAATAGGTTTCAGAAAATTTGGTTTGCATTTTTGTGTTAGTTACATTATTTAGGATTTTTGGTAATTTTTTAGAATTTATTTACAAACTTTTAATTTTTTTGAATATTTTAATATTATTTTATTATTAAAATTTGAAGTTTCATTTTTTCTTGTTTTTACATTTTTCCTAGGTTAAGGACATTAAATTAGGAACATTGTAACTTTCCAAATCTTTTTAGGACTTTTTAATTAATTTCTAGAATTAATTTAAGATTTAATACATTTTAATAGTTTTTAAGTGTTTAAAAATAGTTTAATTTGGTTTAAAAATTTTTAAAAATAGTTTTTAGCTTAATTAGGATATTTTAGAGGTTTACAAACTATAAAATCTTGTTTAGGGATTTTTAATAATTAAAAGTGATTTTTAGGGCTTTAATTAGCGTTAAAAAGTCATTATTTAATTAATTAAAAGGTTTTAGCAAGTTTGGATTTTTTGTAAACTCTTAGAATATTATTGGGAATTTTAGGAATTTTTAGGAATTTTTAGGTTAAAATTTTAATTTTGGCACTATTTACGGTTTTACGTTTACGCCTTTTTAGACTTAGTTTAATCCGTCTTCGTAACCGTCTTTCTCTTCTAATCCCATTTCTTTCTCAATCAATATAATCACAAACAAAATCAACTCTCAACACAACGCACTAGCCTCCTCGAGAACGAACTTGAACTTCACTTGGGTCATTAGTGCTCGGTTTTCCTAAACCGACACTTAATACTTGCCACTTTTGTCATCCTTTTCCTAAAGGGTACAAAAAAGACTACATCAGTTTGTAGTTACATTGGAGCATGCAGATCTGTTATCCGCGAGTAAGAAATAAATGAAAGACACGGCTAGCCAATCTATGACAAGAGCTTATAATACTTCACGCAAAATTAAATTAGAGATGTAAATGATGCTATAAACTTTACCTGGTTGCATGCAGATCATAAAGCACATCAAGAGAAAGGCCACTTTGGATAACAGACAACTATCTTATCTAAGAATATAAAAGGTTTTTTTGGAACACAGATAGAGACTTATTTACCTTCCATGTATTTGATCTAACTACATTTTTTGTACCGTAAATCTTCGTATCACAAACTGTAATATCTGAAACACAAGCTACTGTGTATTGTATGTGCCAAGGCTCCTGATGCTTACTTGTAAGCATCCAGTTTGTAGCGAAACACAATAATCTCCTATCAGAATAAGGAATTTTATAAGTATATAAGTATCTTGATCTCTTGTAATGACAAATTAAAATATAATTTTTTTTTCAGATTGTCTCTATTGGATTATCGGCTTATCTACTGTTGCAAGGTTTCCTTTTTCCATAAACATAAACACTACAGGGTTTTTTTTAGATTGTCTCTATCGGATTATCGGCTTATCATCTGGAATGTATGCAGCCAATAACCCAATTAACATTACACCAGTAGAGCCAATTTGGTAGTGAAAATAAACAAACAATGAAGTTGTGAACATAAAAAAATTTAATAATAATTCTAAGAGATACAAGAGAATATCGATGCATCAATGAATACTTTTAACATCAGAACTTGTACCTAAATTCCCTGACTGTCCAGAGTGCCTACAAAAACAGGTGCTTATTAGACCGTGTAAGTTATGCATAAAAAAAACTCTCTTCTGAGCAGGACGCGCAATACAGCTCTTTGATGCATTGATGGATTGTAAAGATTGCTAATGACATGTCATATCCATAATTGGTTGTCTTCTATGCATATATTAATGAAGCACTGCTTTGCAACAACGCACAGGCTGATGGAAAAACACCATAACAAAGCCCAATATATGCTCACAGCTACAATGCAATGTTGGCCTTAACCAAAAAAAACAAACAATATTCCTTCAAAAGGGGCACCCTCAATCCCAAACAACATAGGCGGTTTCTTAAATTATAACTGATTACATTAGTAATAAATATACCCTTTATTCTTGGAAGGGCTTTTGGGTCCCATGCATCATCGTGATGGTTATCGGCTCCTCGGCTAAACCTTAGGGGCACCTTACCACCGTCCACTGTAATGTTAGTGATTTTGATATTTTCAATATAAACCCCTCTACGTATGTCGGTTTTTATCCGGTTATACCAGCTGATGAATTTCTAGTGTGAAAATTTTCAATTTGACATAATCCCAAATGTTTTTTTAATTCGTACGTATGTTTTTGAAAGACTTATCATCACACAACCTCTTTCAAAAAACTAAGATTCGTAAATACCCAAAAGCAGAAAACACAACCATATTACCTCAAAATGTTCTTTTTTCACACTTTGCCTCTAATGCACTAAAAAGGGCACCCTTAGCCTTTCTATACACTCCGCCTCTTACAAAGTTCTTTTGTTTTCTGCTAGCAATGCTCCATTGATAGCACTGCCCAATTGAGCCGCCAATATGATATAAGCAGGTAGATCTAATTAACATTTATAAGTAAAACATATACCTCAAGAGCTCCCTTCATTACAAATACTTCACAATTAATCATACACAAAATCTAAAATATAACATAGTTACGAATACATAAATCAAACAAAGTTCATTATCAAGGGTTTGAGAAAAGGAGTACCTTTTTTCTATTACGTGGGTACCTACATATTATTGCAGTCTTACATGAAGAAGATGGATGATGCAAGTGTAATCTTTGGAAACTATGGCGCTACACTTCAGGTGGTTGGTTTATGCACATCACCAACAGTAACAAAATATACAGCAGAAAAATTAGTTATGAACTACATCTAATTAGAACTAACATACCTTCTTTCATTATAGAAGAGATCCCACAAATATTAAACATGGAGGTTGTGATCAGATTCATACAGATAAACAAAACCAAAAAACAATCAAACCTTTTTTCATTATAATCCATCGGTATTGCTTTGTTCCCGAAGGCTAGAGAAAAAATTAGGGTTAGCGATTAAACTGTTTTTTATCGTTAATCACGATACTTGATAATCGATTGGGGTTGGGTTGGGTTGTTTTCATGGGTGATAGTCATGATTAAATGAGTTTTATTTTAAGCAAGTGATAATGTTCGGGAATTTGTAAGCCCAGTTCGTAAGCCCGTTTGACACGTAGGATTAGTGCCCTGATAGATGACGTAGCAAATCCCTCCTCTTATATATAATGTAAGATATATATATATATATATATATATATATATATATATATATATATATATATATATATATATATATATATATATATATATATATATATATATATATATATATATATATATATATATATATATATATATATATATATATATATATGTATATATATATATATATATATATATGTGTGTCTGTGTTTGTGTGTGTGTGTGTGTGTGTGTGTGTGGAAAGCTAAGATTCCTAGATCTTTAGGCTGCTAGGAATGATCATAGTTCATATGATTAGATAATCAAAGCGGAATAGAACAATAATCATTAAACAAGGTGTTTAGGCATAAAGAACACATGAATTAATCAAAAGGATTGCTCATTATATTAATAATAAACAACCACTAGATGTTTATACATTTAATCCCACGTCTAGTGCAACACACACTTTAGGTTTACATTGTATATGAAAGTTATGAATAAACCTATAACCCTTGGTTCCTTTTATAGTGTAATGATTAGGGTTTTACAAGATATAAGAACGAATAATATCTAAATTTCTATTTAGATAAACCATATCCTAAATATCATCCTACAATATCTTGAATATATCCTCTAAATATAATTCCATTAGCGTTGGATATTTGTCAGCATCTACAATACACGTGTAAGCGTCTAGCTTTCACATGTCAGCATCTCTGAACAAACGTCTTGATATTTCTTCATTTTGAGTTTCTGCCACATCAACTTTTAGACCCAACAATCTTCCCCTAGTTGATGTCGGCAAAACTCTTTGTGTATCTCTTGTAAGTGGTACATCATCTTCAAATTGCTTCCCCTCAAGTGTAGTATGTATATCTTCCCCTTTTTGTCACATCAAATAGGGAAGGAAACAATGTATGCTATCAAAGATTATCCAAATGTAGGCTCTGTGTAATGATCTTGAAGAAAAATAACTATAATACTTTTGATGTAGAAGTAGAGTAACCCAAACCTATGTTCCATGTCTTGTACTATCCATGTGATAAAGAACTTATACTCATGGCACAAAGTATAAGTAGACCTCGATCCCTTTGTCTAAATGCTCATCCTTTGTGAGACACTGAGCACGATAATGTAACTCCTTCAAGTGATAGCAAGTTCCTTTTGCTAGATATGACAAGTCTTCATCACTAACCGTGTAAGCACGAACAAGTTATATACAAATGTAAGTATCCATTTGCGATATAATAGAACACATACTCGCGAAAATCTACTTCAAGCATCAATTTTATCAAAAGAATTCTTCCCCTTAATTCAACACCTCTTCATGACGAGTCTTAATGAAACAATATCTTCATATGTAAAAGCCAAAAACGGATAACTCTTTCACAAGGCTACCCCGATTACATAAGAAATATTACTCCAATAAATTACTTCACGAATTGTTGCTAACTCACGTTAAAATCATTGATCCCTTTAAAAATATCCGATCCATTAATATCAAAACGATATTCTGAATAAAATAGAGATTCCATGTACCTTCGTGTGCAAATACTTCGTTTTGTGTGCCAAAACCTTACCAATTTTCCAAACAGCAGCATTTCCTTTGTCGTCCAATAACCTTCACTGTCCAATATCTTTACCATGTGTATTGTCCAATATCGGACAATACTTTTCAGTGCTTTAGACAACATATCTCGGACAACACATAGTTTTTCTGTCAGCGCCTACATATAACTTTGTCAACGCCATATTTAAACGCATCAGCGCCTGGCCATCAGCGTCTCATCCATGCCTTTTCAGCGTCACTGACAACCACTAACACCTACTTCTATCAGCGTCTAAAAAATACACGTCAGCGGCTAATCGATCTAGGGTTTTACAAACCCTAAATCATGATTTTATGTAAAGATCATATTCTGCAGCGAACTTCGACAACGAATATCTTCTTCATGAGAGTTCAGATCGAAGATCCCTTCGGTGAGATCCTAGACTCAAATGCCAAGAAACTACATCAAAAATTTCACGATGATCCAACGGTTAACGAAGGAGAAATCATGTTTTTACTATTACTGTTCACAGAAAACAGCATATGACCACTACTGACTTCGACGGTTAATAACTTTTTCTTGGGGATAGATCTCGACAATCCCTCCTTTGGATATCTATATATAAGTGTGTAGAACACACACAAAAAATTTCGTGGCGATCTAATGGTTCAATAAAAAGTTATGGTCTTATGAATACTGTTGCGCACACAAAATCGCTCAGAAAAACCCTAAACGGAATTTTCTTTCTTCTCACCATTACGAACACCTTGTTGGTCCTAGCATCACGAGCCACGAGGCTCTGATACCAAATGTGTAAACCAAAGATTCCTAGATCTTTAGGCTGCTAGGAATGATCATAGTTCATATGATTAGATAATCAAAGCGGAATAGAACAATAATCATTAAACAAGATGTTTAGGCACAAAGAACACATGAGTTAATCAAAAGGGTTTCTCATTATATTAATAATAAACAACGACTAGACGTGTATATATTTAATCCCACGTCTAGTGCAACACACGCTTTAGGTTTACATTGTATATGAAAGTTATGAATAAACCTATAATTCTTGGTTCCTTTTATAGTGTAAGGATTAGGGTTTTACAAGATATAAGAATGAATAATATCTAAATATTCTATTTCGATAAACTATATTCTAAATATCGTCCTACAATATCTCGAATATATCCTCTAAATATAATTCCATCAGTGTTGGATATTTGTCAACGTCTACAATACACGTGTCAGCGTCTAGCTTTCACGTGTCAGCGTCTCTGAACAAACGTCTTGATATTTCTTCATTTTAAGTTTTTGCCACATCAACTTTTAGACCCAACAATATATATATATATATATATATATATATATATATATATATATATATATATATATATATATATATATATATATATATATATATATATATATATATATATATATATATATATATATATATATATATATATATATATATATATATATACTAGTTTCGTAACCCGCCCAACGGGCGGGTACGGTTCGTAAACCTTTTCTGAAACAACGTTGTTCGATTCGTAATAATTTGGCAATTGGACATATAATCTCTTCCTCCCATTGTCTCTTTACTTCCTATTTTGCACACATAATATTTAGTTATCATTGGATAAGCTCTTGAGCACAATAACAGTATTTTGACTTTCAATATTTAAAAAGTATAGTTTTTATTGCTAGCTACAAGTCAGGGCCGGTTTGGGGTGGCCCACATTTAGCCTTGACACCACACAAGGTTTAGATTTTATGATAGAAGTGCACAATATTAACATGAAAAACTTTATTGATTGCTCATATAGACCTTAACACAACTTGTGCTAACTGTAAACATTTCATTTCTTGTTGGTCGGCTCAATTAAATTGTCTTTTTTCTGGTTGGTAGACTCCTGCAATTTCCTACATGATCCACTGATAGTTGAATGAACTATGTGAAATGTGTGATACTTACAGATTAATTGTGAATATCTTAAGCGCTAAGGTATTCGAGTATCTCTAAAATGAATTATATGAACGACATGATATCAACCTTTAACAAATATGTTAGTGCAATTAAATATTCAAGTATTACATGACCTCATTACATGTTATCTCCTTCAACAGATATGTTATTGCAATTAGATATGTTAGCAGCGTATCTCGCCCAGTGAGCGGGCTGGTTTCCTAAATTTTTTAAAAGTACTTTTGTGTATTAATTATAGGCGTTTACATTGCTTGTTAGTAAAAAAAAGTCCCGTGATGTAGCAAAATAGTGATTTAATAGTTTTTCATCAATGTATGTTTTCCTACTACTACTATATAGAGGATTAAGGTTCATTTTCTTCATGACTGTTATTTTTGTGTGTGCGCGCTTCGCAACGCTACTTGTTGCGTTTTATTCCCGAAGTTTGAAAAAGAAGTAACTTCATAACTTAACATAAAGCATAAAAAATGTGGAAACCTTGGTTTCCTCGATCTTTTAGCTACTAGGAATGCATCATGTTCATATGATTAGATAATCAAAGCGGAATTAGAACACGACACATTAACAAGGTGTTTGGTCACAAAGAACAAGAATTAAACAAAAGGGTTGCTCATTATATTAATAATAAACAACCACTAGACGTGTATACATTAATCCCACGTCTAGTGCAACACACGCTTTAGGTTTACATTATGATTGAAAGTTATGAATAAACCTAATACCCTTGGTTCCTTTTATAGTGTAAGGATTAGGGTTTACAAGAGATAAGAATGAATAAACATGTAAATCTTCTATTCAAATAAACTAATACAGAATATATTCTGCATACTTATCTAAATAGAAGCTTCCAACTACACTTGTCTACATTTCTGTCAATGCTTGGATTGCATGTGACAATGCTTGGATTGCACATGACAATGCTTGTCAATGTTGACTTCTGTCAACGCCCGATTTGCTCTTGACAACGTCTGATTTGCTCTTGACAACGCTTAGACAAATGCCTTCATATTTTCTTCGTTTTTAAGTTTCTGCCACATCAACTTTTTGACCCAACAATCTTCCCCTAGTTGATGTCGGCAAAACTCTTTGTGTATCTCTTGTAAGTTGTACATCATCTTCAAATTGCTTCCCCTCAATTGTAGCATGTATGTCTTCCCGTTTTTGTCACATCAACAGGGAAGTAAACAATGTATGCAATCTTGAAGATTCTCCAAATGTAGCTCTGTGTAATGATCTTGAAGAAAAATAAATAAAGTAATATTGATGTAGAAGTAGAGTAACCCAACATTATGTTCCATGTCTTGTACTATCCACGTGATAAAGAACTTATACCAAATTGAGAAAATATAAGTAGACCTTATCCCTTGTCAATATTCTCATCCTTTGTGAGACACTGAGCACGATAATGTAACTTATTCAAGTGTTATGACAAGTCTTCGTCACTAAACATTTAAAGCACGAAAAAGTTATCTTAAAAATCAATGACTGGAAGTGCACGTCTTTAAGATATGATAGAACACAAACTCGCGAAAATCTTCTTCAAACATCAAACTTACCATAAGAATTCTTCCCCTTAAGCCAACACCTTTTCATGACAAGTCTTAATGAACCAATATCTTTATATGTAAAAGCTGTTAGCGAATAACTCTTTCACAAGGCTATCCCGATTACATAATAAACATTACTCCCATAATACTTCGCTAATTGGTGCTAACTTAGAAAAATTATTGACCCCTTTAAAAATATCCGAGCCATTAACATCAACTTGATATTCTAAATAAAAGCAGAGATTCCATGTACCTTTGCGTGTAAATACCTCCTTTTTGTGTGCCAAAATCGTATCAATTTTCCAAACAACAGCTATTCCTTTGTTGTCCAACATCATCCTTTGTCCAACTTCTTTACCAGATGTATTGTCCAATATCAGACAATACCTATCAGCGCTTGGAACACCATATATCGGACAACACTTAGCAGCGCTTTTCTCTCAGCGCCTACTTTATTACTGTCAGCGGCTGGGTCAGCCATTCACACCATCTGAGACTACATTACCTCATTGTACCCATTTTTGGTTTACATTAATAATTCCCACGTGAGCTTTCCTGTTTGCATGGAATATATCTTTGCATGGAATATATTTTTACGACTATTAATATTTAGAAGAATATTTGAGTGAGTCAAATACAATCCCTAAATATTTGCACAATCAAACCGTGTTTTCTGTAAACCAATTGTTTCCATATACAACATCATTTTTCAGCTCACAAAATCTGTTCCTTCTTTTGAGCAATCACGTCTTCTTATTCCCATAAAATAGGAAACTAAATATGACAAAAACATACCTTAATGTTTCACGAAGCCATAGTAAAATAGATACCAGTAATGTTTGATCCCACATTAAAAACCACACGTCTTTTCCATCCTAAGAATCAAGGATCCATTATTTTCCTTACTGTTCACATGTATCTATTCCTAATCTTTAGGGGTTTATTCACACGTTGTTGCTAGCTGTTGTACCCACGTGATGAACTCTGACTTTCTGAAGACCAGTAGTATGCAAAGCAACCTTCTTAATGTTTATACGATCTTGTACAAAAAAAACTTTGTATTCAATCATATCATTAAAAGAACTTGTTGCACTATTCTTTTAGACAAACATAAACTCTAATCTGCTGCAAACCAAATGATCTTTAAAAATGCTGCTACTTCCTTCTATCAAAGATCTAGGGTTTGTGAAAAACCCTAAAATATCAAACAGTGGCTATGAACGAAACACATCACACTAGGGTTCATCACGGTTTCAAGAAACCACTCACCAAAGCTAGTATGATTAATCTTTGCAAACAGCAACATGCCACCTTTTCTGTTTAGGAACGATCTAGGGTTTGAAGAAACCCTAAACCATGATTTTATGTAAAACAGAAATCGTGAAAATCACCACTGCTGCCAACTTTGACAGCCTATAACTTTTCTTGGAGATAAAACTTGACAATCCCTCTAGTGGATGTCTAGATATATGAGTATAGAACACACACAAGAAATTTCGTGACGATCCAACGGTCCAATAACTTCCTGAATACTGTTGCGAACACAAAATCTTCCAGAAAAACCCTAGACGGATTTTTCTTCTTTTCACCATACACAAACACCTTGTTGGTCCTAGCATCACGAGCCACGAGGCTCTGATACCAACTGTGGAAACCTTAGTTTCCTCGATCTTTTAGCTACTAGGAATGCATCATGTTCATATGATTAGATAATCAAAGCGGAATTAGAACACGACACATTAACAAGGTGTTTGGACACAAACAACATGAATTAAACAAAAGGGTTGCTCATTATATTAACAATAAACAACCACTAGACGTGTATACATTAATCTCACGTCTAGTGCAACACACGCTTTAGGTTTACATTGTGATTGAAAGTTATGAATAAACCTAATACCCTTGGTTCCTTTTATAGTGTAAGAATTAGGGTTTACAATAGATAAGAATGAATAAACATGTAAATCTTCTATTCAAATAAACTAATACAGAATATATTCTGCATACTTATCTAAATAGAAGCTTCCAACAACACTTGTCTACATTTCTGTCAATGCTTGGATTGCATGTGACAATGCTTGGATTGCACATGACAATGCTTGTCGATGTTGACTTCTGTCAACGCCCGATTTGCTCTTGACAACGTCTGATTTGCTCTTGACAACGCTTAGACAAATGCCTTCATATTTTATTCGTTTTTGAGTTTCTGCCACATCAACTTTTTGACCCAACAAAAAAATCCTTAGATGCATGTTAAAACTTATGTATACTTGATAAAAGTCACACCGGGCAATACTGACTACAATAATCTAAAACAAAGAGACATTAAGTAATAACAAATTCGACATAAGCTAACTAAAACGAATGTGTTGTTACCTTTAATACTGAATATAGCAAATAAACTTCATAAATATAAAGTGACTCAAATCGTTAAATAACGTCTATACATAAAATATTTATTTGTGATATTATATAAATGATGTGTTATATGTATGAATAGAAAATATTAATAGCTATCATGAAACAAATAAATTATTGAAATACTACAAAAAGAAATTTAAGTTTCGATAAAATATAATTTTTGGAAAATCTCCCTAGGGGTGTTCAAAAAATCGAAATAAACATATAAACCGAAAACTGAATATGAATCGAACACAGAACAATCTAACAAAAAATACGAACCGAATTTGCCAAAACCGAATTGAACGGAACTACAAATTCAGTTTTCGGGTTGGATCTAAGTTTGACAATCGAAACCGAAAACCGAATATATATGAGTATGTATATTTTTTAAATGTAGAATAGTTATTAAAATTTAATCCAAATCTGAAAAACAATTTTTATACCTAAAATATTTTTTCTTTCTTAAAAAAATATATAATTATACAATGTTTTTAATAAATAGTGTAATTTGAACTATTTGAGTTAGCCTGAAAACCGACTCGAATTCACGCACTGTGGACGAATTAGTTCAGGCTATTAACATCACGATAGTCATAGTCATGTCACTATTAGCGTTTGAAGTGTTTATTTAGCATTAGATTATATGGTAAATGAGCACACACGTGTATAAAGGTATTGTAATCATATCTTTAGATAAAAAATATCAATAGGTGCCAACGTTAATAATATGTTTCCAAAGGATTAATGTGGAGCTGTATTTGACTGGAATCATTTAAACATGTAAAAAGAAGATTAGGTCCTATTAAATGGGCAAAGTATGTCGAATAGGTTAATGGATCAACAGTTAAAAAAGAAAATTAGCCGATTAGAATTTCCTAGATAGAATGTTACAATGCAGATGGTATTCGATTAGAGTCACTGCACTAAAGTGTATTTGTGCATGTATGATGTGTCACTGGATATATAGGATGTGTCGAGGATAAAGGGTTATAATGGACATAAATTTGAGAGTAAATTACGCGAAAGGACGTGTGATTATACAAACTTGCAAAGTATTCATCCAGACTCATGGAGGCTATAGAGTCCCCAAGTCCCAGAAATTACGCTAAACATTTCTAACATCTCCAAAAACATGGTTAACCATAACCAGAGTCAGTTATGTTTCTCCAAATTACCACTTGTCCTTGTGACGATGTGCGCAAATGCTACGGAAAGACATTAAGAAGGGATAATCCAGAGGATACTACACAAAAGAGAGGACATTTAGCTACAAAGACGCCTTCAGAAGTGTGTGTGTTGTAGAGCCCTTTTATGGTGTTGTTGGCCAATTTACTGTGCATGTGGTGTACCCTCTATCAAATTTGTTGAGGTTAATAAAATGAAACATATTTATGGAGTATCTAATGTTAACAACATCCTAATATTGCTTCTAAATTGTTGTACAAAATAGCTTCCATATCTTTAGATTAAGGGAGTGGAAACTAAATTTCTCGATCGAATCTGCCAGGCCGCCTAAGTGGTTTTATTCTTAAATCTATGGTTTGCTTGAAGGTGCCTTGCTCATCCCGGTGTCACTGAACCTCTTGTTTGATCTTGAAGCATTCAATGCAGTTTTTTACCGATCAGTATAAGCCTTTTTTAACCTAAAAAATACTCTAGTATATTAGTTTCCTTAATAACTCATTAACAAGTTTGGGTGTAACACACACATTGCTGATGATCTACTATTCTGTATTTGATGAGCGAATTTACGTTAGCTCTTCGCGTTAATTAAGAAATAGCTTAAGATGTTCCTAAAGATATGTTACTCCCCCTTGCTATATACATCATGACATTATGAAACGGTCAAACGTATAAACGCGTCCTAAAAAATGTCAAACTTGTTTAACGCTACCTAAATGTATCTGGATGTTGCCAAACACCAAGGAACTTTCAAATAATATGCAGATTACCTGTTCATGGCATCAAGTTTGTAGCCTTTATTTTTTGTGTTAAAAGATATACTCTTACTTTTTCAACATTTAATTCAAAACCCGATTTTCTAGTAGCTAACGTATATTGTCCTTATTAAAAGACTTTAAAGGTTGATCAACAAACTGATTGACTAATAATAAGAATGCCCGTTATCGCACGTCTCTAACATGAGTCTCATTCACCGACAGCATATCAACTGAAGCATTGTCAGCATCCATCTTGGTTGCGTCTTTGATGGTTCCTTGGTCACAAGAAACATGATTGAGGACCAAAGACCAACGAACCAAATATTTTATTCATCAACTGAGCACTTCATAGCTCACCTATGCAAAGGCTGCAGAGACCATAGAATGCCTTTCGTTTACAAAATTCCATGAGCGACAATACTGATTAATCCTCGTAATAAAAAATGATGTAAATATGCTTCTGTTCTACAAAAGTTGTAATCAAGTGGAATGTCCCTGTCCCGCTATTTCCAAGACATCATCAAGAAGTGAAGATGTCAACCAAACTTGCAATCACAAACCCTTGTTCTCTAGATGTAATCTTTTGCCCGTTTGGAATTCTGTGTGTTCTGCAAGCACTATAAATGCACTCCAGATAACAATATCCAGGTCCATTAGCCTTATGTTATAAGCTCAAATATATGTTAACAATAAATATTTAACTATAAGTAGTATGCTCATTGAAAAAATGGATTAATTATCGTTCAAGCTCTTCTTTACCTCTTCAACATGCTTCAAGCTCCAAAAATCCAAAAAATGATCTTGATTCCATCTCTATCTGAATTGACAATAGAAGAAGAATTAGACTTTGAAGAAACCAAGAAGCATATCTGCAAAGCAGGAACAACAGATGTAAAAATCGTGTTATTATCATGTAACAACAAAAAACATTACCTTGCAACTCGTCTTGGTGGTTTCTTTGTTTCGTGAACTGATGCTGCTGCATGTGATTCTTTTGTTGTTATGATCAGGTTAATCATCAGAAGCATCATAGTTCACAGTATTCTCATAACCATCATCGTGTATAGCCTTGTCATCACTATCAACTGTATCATTAATAAGCCAACGAAACAGCAAATTGACTATAGAAAAACCATGTTGACGTTTAACATAATAAAATGGATAATAGGCATAGGGTATGGAAACACAGAAAGAAGCACATGCATATCAACAAAGGCTACTATTCTAACGAATGAAAAAATGAATTTAGCACCTCTAAAATTTTATTAACGGGGTTTCACAATTAGATGTGAATAGGATGTTTTGATCTTGGCGGTCAGTGTTTGTAGTTTTTATGGCAAATAGTTTGCATCCTCGCCAATATTCTCATACTCCTTAGTAATGATAATTAGAACTTTTACAAATGAAATTCTTGTTACTACTGCCTTTGATTATTAAAAAGCACACATTAGTACAAAGTAACATATTAGTCAATCAAAATATATATTTTCCTTGCTGTCGTGTAAGATAATCATAAAATTATGAGATAGACTTGGGAGACATGTATGGTATTTCAATGATGACATGGCACTACGTACCTCAAGATACATTCATAGTGTCCTAAATAACAATATATATATAACAGGAAATAAAAATCAAACACCATGATATAAAAAATGAAAACACACCCGCCTCAGCCCCTAATAACCTGTTGAAGACGCCAAAATGGCTGTTGAAAATAAGCTATGCACATAGGACACAATAATTTTTTAAGAGGCCAAAATTGTTGGTATAAAATATGCTATCTAAACAGCACCTAAAACATGTTAAAGATGCCAAAGGGCTGCTGAAACATGTTTCCTCTATTTCAATTGGTTTTTTATGCCAGATAGATTGACAATGATTAATATACACTGTAGTTTGATCTATAAAAATTAGGTATAAACTCAATTTTTTAGAAGACACGGATCATAAATATCAACTATGGAGCTAGTACTACCTTAACTTAATTGAAATGCTATGTGTATCTTTTATTTTGAATCGAAAAAGGAAATTGCCATGTGTATTGATTTACCTTTTCATAGGAAAGAGTTCAGCTTACAAAAAAATGAGCACATCAAACATCATCATTTACCCATTCTTCTTTCTCATAAGATGTCTAATTTTAAAAAATGAACAATCAGACATGGAACTTTTGAATGGTCGGGTTTAAAAAAATGTCTGCCCTATAGTTGAGAAACATATAATAAAAATATATCATTACATTGGATTATTAAAAATAAATAATGTGCACGATAATGGCTTTATATCAGGAAAGCATAAAAGAAGTATGTGCTCTACCCACAACCAACCAAGTTTAAATATCAGTACTTCTAGATAAGAGATTAGATCCAAACACCAACCTACCATGCCTATTTCTATGAATCCTTCGGGTACAGGCACAGTGCTTCCATACACCCATCTTTTAGTCTTCTTGAATAGTTCATGTTAAATTAAACTTTGTGCTGAGTGATAAACCAAATAAGCAGTACTTGAGATATAAGCTACCGTATTATTTTTTAATAGGTTTTTTTAATAGTTATTGAATAGTTTATGCATATAAGTGGAGTGGTGATTTGCACACTCTATGAATTTATTGGTACACTCTATTTATTTAAGTTTTGACATTTATACCCTCATATCATTTAGTAGTTTGTGTATATAATAAGGGTATAATAGTCATGACACACATATTTTGGAGTGTGCCAATAAATTTTTGGAGTGTGCAAATCATCACTCATATAAGTGTGGATTAGATCCGTAAATTTGTTGCCTAATGTGATTTATAACTTCAATAATAGTTGTTACTCTACCTAAAATACCTACACAATATTTGGACCATCTGATAACTGATTTTTGGTTAGTTAATAAAACAGTGGTTGCAAGATCTTTTGTCGTGTTGCTCGTACCCAATTATATTTGTCGTTGTTTCGTTCTCGGTATCTTCTCGAATTGATCACTGTTCAAAGTGGAATTGTTGTTCTTGGTGACTAAAAAGGGGGAGCTTTTGATCTATTTCTACTAAAAAGGTAAATGCGAGAAGTAATAAAATTAAACTAAAAGCAATTAATGAAAATAAAACTTGGATTAAACTTAAAACATAAAATAGTAAAATACCTTAACTTAGAAAAACAGCTGATTTGGAATGTTTCTGTTGATCCGGAATAAGTGCTTGATCCGGAATAATTTGGCTCATCCGGAATACATTGTTCATGCGGAATATTAAGCTGATTCGGTATACTTGCTGATCCGGAATAATTTGGCTTATGCGGAATGTTGTGCTCATTCGGAATATCAGCTCATCCGGAATAATCAACACAAAAGGGCTTCGTTCGGAATATGTGATGCTGGTTCGGAATAACTGCTCATCCGGAATAATTTCTTTATCCGGAATAATCACTCATCCAGAATAATCAACTCATTCGGAATGTTTTGCTTATGCGGAATAATGCTTGATCCGGAATAACTAAAAACAAATGCTTGATTCGGAATAATTTAAAACAAAGTGCTCATGCGGAATATTCCTTCATCCGGAATAATGGTTCGTTCGGAATATATGCTGATCCGGAATAATATTGCTTATTCGGAATATCTAAAACAAAAGTGCTCGTTCGGAATAAACCTTCATCCGGAATATTCGTTCATCCGGAATGTTTTCACTACAACCCTTGGTTCGGAATACTTTTAACAAAAGCCTTGGTACGGAATAATTTGTTCAAATCCTTGGTTCGGGTTGATTAGTTCATTCGGAATCTGGGGAAATGAAACAGAAGTGCGAAGAACAGGGGAACTTAATCAACAAGAATTTAAACCAAAATCCACCAAGTTTTTAACCAAAACTTAAACCAAGCTAACCACTAATCATTTACTAATGATAAACATTAAACCAAATCAACAAAAACACAAAACCCACATGTTTTTGGAGATCAAAATCAACAAAATAAAAACTTAGAATTTAAGAATCAATAGGAAAAGGAATAACAAGATTAAATGAAAGATGATATTAAAAGCTAGGATTCAAATAAACAAAAAGCAAAGATTAAACTTACAATATCTTGGATTAGAAAGGAAAAATGAAAATCACCAAACACCTTAATGGTGTTGGTGTTCCTACGAAACAGGAGAAAGAAAAACAGAAAAATAGACTAGTTTTAAAATGTGAAGGGAATTTCCTATTTATAGGCCTTGAGTTGGTTGGTGAGTGGGCTTTCTCCCTTTCTTTTTGTCTTCTCGTCTTTTTAGTAAAGTTGACGTTTTCGATTCTGATTTGGGATTTGTCGATGAATAAATTCAACTCGTCTTTTAATTTCTTCGTTTAATAGACTTGAGTTCTTTGTCATATGTAAATCTTCCATCTTTGGTCCTTTTCTTCGATAAATCTTCAAATAGGCCCATTGACTTCAAATCTTTTGCATCTCTTGGACTATAGACTTCGTCTTTCGTCTTTTTCTTCGATAAAACCCGTGCAATCCCATGTTTTCTTTAATATTTATCCGGTTGGCTCTGAAAACACAACAAACACACAAACCACGCATAATTCCAAACAAATGACATTAAATACGCGTTTTGGTCTCGTTTTAGCAAGCAATAAGTGGTAAAAGGATGGGTGTTTTCACACCTATCAAATCCCCTACACTTAACCATTACCATGCCCTCATGCAATGCTTAGTTTCAAAGCACAGATTAAATTTCTCATCATAAATAACCTACCTTGACTTTTATTAAATACTAAACTCTAAGGAGACAAAAAGAACAAAACAAGTAAAGAATTCAAAGACTTACATTGGGGTTTTAGTTGTCATGAATGTTCATCACTCTCAAGTTTCACGTTCCCCATACCAAGCTTAAAAACAAGATCATTGTTATTATAAGTTAGCAAACTAACACGAACTCATGTGGCCCAATTATTCACTTAGACTCCCTTATTCCTAGGTGTATCTCTTATATTTTATTGTTGTCTTGAATGATCACGAGGATGTATTGTTTGACTTATTTCGATAGTTATTTAAGCTGAAAACAAAGTGGGACGATTTAATCAATAGTTAGCTAAAGGACAAAATCTTTTAAAACTGCTTCTCAGGACCTCATAAAGTTCATATCTTGGCATAACTCGCTTCATGATTTGGGACCTTTCTCGGACCGATATTTGGCAGCGACTTCATACTTCAAATCTTTGAGAGACGTTCTTGAAATTATGGTCTTCTCTTCATAATAGGAATTTCTTCACTTGAAGTTTTGAGAGATTCTTCATATTTGGACCACGACTTCTTCATTTTTCTCCAATATTTATTTTGGACTTTGATATACAACGATCCACCTCCTTTTAGGACTTGGATCTATTTATCCTCATACCTTGCTAGGGCCTTTTCGGATAGACTTCTCCATGATCTTTTGGGGAGTACTTACTTTTCATCGTGTGTCTCGATCCTTCATATTGATTTTCGATAAATGATTCTTCACATCACTTTTGGATCTTTAGCAACAAAATGTAGCCCTCATGCCTTGTTAGGGCCTTTTCGGACTCGCCAATCTTCGCATCCCGCTTCAATAAGTTATGCCTTGGCTATTGATACACTGCTTTTGGATGGGTTCAGATTTAGTTCTCGGAATCTTCTCGAATTGATCACGGTTCAAAGTGGAATAGTTTGTTCTTGGTTACTAAAAAGGTGTTGGTTGGTTATCTACTTTAAGCTAATAGTAAATAAATGTAAATGTCGTAGAGTGAAAATAGTTTTAAAGATTAATATAAAAGACGAGTCAAAAATAAATGATTGAAAATTTAAAGACAAGATTAGGAAAATTACTTGAACACTTAATAAATCTAACACTTGAAAACTTTGCAAAAACAAGAGATTAAACAATTGGAAAACAGCCAAATCGGAATATCTAAAGTGCATTGATCAGAATATGTAGTCGGAATAAGGCTGATCGGAATGTCAATAACACCCCTGGTCGGAATACCTATGCAATCGGAATGTGTAACAACAAACCGATCGGAATATTACAAACGTCCCTGGTCGGAATGAAGGGAAACAAGTCTTGTCGGAATATCTTAAAGCAGGGTTAATCGGAATACCATACAAACAAGTCAAATCGGAATGTTTAACTAAACCAATCGGAATGTTACAAAACTAAACCAATCGGAATAATGGAAATAAGCCACAATCGGAATGTATCTAAACCCTTTTCCGATCAGACGATCAGAATAAAGGGGTGTAATCGGAATACCAAATCGGAAACGGGTTTACCCTTTCCGATTACCCTTTTGATCCGAAATTTAAGCTAGGGTGATAAGCTATTTGAAATAAGCTAATACCCAAAACTCTAACGAATCTAATGTGAAAAAGACTAAATAAGCTCAAATAACAACTTATCTAAACTTCAAATAAACAACTTTTAAATCAGACAATAAAAAGATGAACTTTTTAAGAAAACCTTTTAAAAAAAAAGGTAAATAAGCTAAACATATAAATAAGCCAATAAGCACAAAGATCTTAAAGCTTATTCGTATGAAACTTAAATAAACATAAAAAGATTAACTTTTTAAGCACGAAAACATTAATGAACAACACGGATCATAAGTAATTTGCACCAAAAGTGAATCAAAATCAAAGAAAGGTAGAAAGAGATGAAAGATTAAAAGCTTAAACTTAAACTTGATTAATGAAATCAACAATACAAAGGTTGAATCTTGAAAGATTTAAAGAAAGAAAGATGAAAACTTAGTGAGAGAAAGTTGAGAACTTTCTCTCTCTAAAACTAGAAAGGAAAAATGAAAAGTGAAACTAAAACTAAAAACTAACTAGCCTCTAAAATTGTGAAGTGAAGTCCTATTTATAGGCGTTTTCTTGTGGGCTTGTGAATGGGCTTTGTTTTTGGGCTTCTTTTCTTCTTTCTTCTTTAGTCTTTACGTTTCTTTAAATAAACGTTTCCGACTTTGGATTTTGAGAAGTGTCGGTGAATAATTACAACTCGTCTTATAATCTTTTGTTTAATAGACTCGAGTTCTTCGACATATATGAATCTTCCATCTTTGGTCCTTTTCTTCGATAAATCTTCAGATAGGCACAATGACTTCAAATCTTTTGGATCTCTTGGACAATAGACTTCGTCTTGAGTCTTTTTCTTCGATAAAACCCGTGCAATCCCATGTTTTCTTCAATATTCACCCGGTTGACTCTGAAAACACAATAAACATAAAAACCACGCATAATTCCAAACAAATGATATTAAATACGTGTTTTGGTCTTGTTTTAGCCAGAAATAAGTGGTAAAAGGATGGGTGTTTTCACACCTATCAGATCCCCTACACTTAACCATTGCCATGCCCTCATGCAATGCTTAGTGATAAAGCAATTTTACACTTTTCTCATAATCAATCAACCTTGGCCTTATTAACATTCTACTAAACAAAAATTAAAGTACTAAGAGAAATAAAAACTTTTAAAGTAATAAAAAGGATAGAAAATAGCTACGTGGAAATAACTTGCAAAGAGATCTAAGACTTACATTAGGGCTTCGGTGCTACGAAGATTTATCACCCTCAAGTTTCACGTTCCCCAAACTAAGCTTAGAAACGAGATCATTGTTATTATAAGTTAGCAAATCAAACACTTACGCACATGGCTTAATTAAATGCTTAAACTCCCTTATTCCTAGTTGTATCTCTTATATTTTATTTTTGTCTTAGAATGATCATGAAGATGCATTTTTGGACTTATTTCGATATTTTATTTAGGCTGAAAGCAAAGTAGGACGATTTGATCAATAGTTAGCTAAAGGACAAAATCTCTTAAAACTGCTTCTCGGGATATCAAAAAGTTCATATCTTGTCATAACTCGGTTCACGATTTGAGACCTTTCTCGGGCCGATATTTAGCATGTACTTCATACTTCATATCTTCGAGAGACGTTCTTGAGATAATGGTCTTCTCTTCGTTATAGAGTTTCTTCACTTGGAGACTTTTGAGGGGTACTCCAACTTTGTTGACCACGACTTCATGATTATTTCTTCAATCTCTAATTGGGATTTTGAGATACAACGATCCGCCTCCTTTTCGGACTTGGATCTATTTATCCTCATACCTTGTTAGGGTCTTTTCGGATAGACATCTCCATGATCTTATGGGAGTTGATTGTTTTTCGTCGTGAGTCTTGATCCTTCATATTGATTTTGGGAATAATGCTTTTCACATCACCTTGGATCTTTAGTAATAAGATTGAATCCTCATGCCTTGTTAGGGCCTTTTCGGACTCGCCAATCTTCGCGCCCCGCTTCATAAGTTATGCCTTGGCTATGAACTCTTATCATTACCGAGCAACTTTTAAACGATCTTGGGCTAGAATCTAAGTAACTTTTCAAATCGTACGACCTTACTTATTGCAGATAATTTATTGGCAAGTGATGGGAGATTAGGCAAATAATTACACCAAGTGAGCTTGTGTAAGAATACCGACTTATAATTGACTCTATCATTTCTCGTCCTCCACAATTTAAAATCTCAAGTAATGAGACTCGTGGATGCTTAGCCTAATAAACCAATTAAGGTCTACATGGTTAAGGATACTAGCTAGAATAAACTTGGATAAATCTATTCGGGTTGAGTCAAAATAATCGCAACGGGCCTAATATGTCAAAGAATTCTAAACTACCTACACCACTTTATTAATATTTTTGACTTTATTGCGGGATATATACATATGAAAGCAACGATAAAAATTTAAAAATTACGACTAAATGGCCAAAGTTAAATAAAAATTTGAAAAATGCTGAAAAAGATGATTTTCCGGTTAAATGAAGGCATTTTCATGGAAAAGTCCACTTAAAACTTCGATAGAAGTCCCCCTACACTTAAGATAAACATTGTCCTCAATGTTTAAGCATGTGGGAAAAGTCTCCCCTACACTTATGACATTGTGCACGTTGGTTAAATCAAGCTAAGGAAGAGACGACTAACGTGATCATTTTCAAATGTGAGTATGAAGAAAATTAATCACGATAGTTGAGAGATAGAACCGGATTTCGGATAACACGGGAGCACGGTTCTTCAAAGGTTCCAAAAGTGCATTCATCCCTGTAATAACATCACACACAAAGACAAAGAACCTATAGAGGTCCCCCTACACTTAGGAGGTTAAAACAGAAAAGGATAGATACTCGGGCTACCTCCCGAGGAGCGCTTGTTTTTGATAACCGAGTCACGAGCCTGACTCGACCCAAAATTAGTTCATGGGGAACGTGGTGAGGGATAGAATCATCTCATAAGAGATGTCCTCACCAAAGTACAACTTCACTCGTTGGCCATTCACCTTAAAATTAGGTCCATTAGGTTGAGCGAGCTCGAGAGTACCATATGGAAAAATTTGGGCAATGGTGAATGGGCCGGACCAACGAGACTTCAGCTTGCCCGAAAAGATTTTCAACCGAGAGTTAAAGAGCAAAACTTTGTCTCCAACTTGGAACTCTCTGTTCTTAATCTTAGAGTCGTGAATGAGCTTAGTCTTCTCCTTATAGATCAAAGAATTTTCATAAGCCTCATTACGGAGTTCATTCAGCTCATTGAGTTGGATCTTGCGTAGGTCACCGGCTTTGTTGATATCGAAATTAGCCCACTTCAAGGCCCAATAAGCCTTGTTCTCCAACTCAATGGGGAGGTGGCACGCTTTCCCGTACACGAGACGATATGGTGTACACCCAATCGGAGTCTTGTATGCGGTACGAAAAGCCCACAAAGCATCATCAAGTTTATCAGCCCATGAGGCATGATGCTCTCCCACGGTTCTTTCAAGAATTCGCTTTAATCCTTGGTTGGATATTTCAGCCTGGCCATTAGTTTGTGGGTGGTAGGCGGTGGAAAGACGATGATTTACACCATACTTAGCCATGACTCTTGCGAATTGGTCATTGCAAAAATGAGTCCCGCGATCACTAATAATGGCACGAGGCACACCGAATCTAGTAAATAACGATTTCAAAAAGTTACAAACCACCCTTGCGTCATTAGTGGGTAAAGCTTTGGCTTCAACCCATTTGGAGACGTATTTAACGGCTACAAGGATGTATTTGTTTCCTTTAAAAGAAGGGAATGGCCCCATAAAGTCGATACCCCAAACATCAAAGATTTCACATTCCTGAATGAAATTCTGAGGCATCTCATCTTTATGTGTGATCTTGCCTTGTTTTTTGCAAGCATCACAACGTTTAACCATCTCGTGAGCATCACGATAAATGGTGGGCCAATAAAATCCCGAGTCAAACACTTTTTTGGTGGTGTAGTTGGGACCAAAGTAACCACCGGTGGGTCCTTTGTGGCAAGCGTCAAGGATTTCTAAAGCTGCCGGTGCATCAACACATCGGGGAATAATCAAATCAGCACATTGTTTGAATAGATACGGGTCATCCCAAAAGTAAGTCTTAATGTCTTTGAAGAACTTCTTCTTTTGTTGGGATGTTAGCCCGTCAACGAGAATTCCACCCGCCAAGTAGTTTGCAATGTCTGCAAACCACGGGGTTTCATCAGAGGTCGAGTTGATAGACATTAAGGTCTCCAGGGGAAAAGAGTCATTGATCTCTTTGTTCGGATGATCCCCTTGATAAGGATCCTCAAGTCTGCTGAGATGATCCGCGGCTAGGTTTTCAGCTCCTTTTTATCGCGAATTTCGATTTTAAATTCTTGGAGTAGCAAAACCCAGCGAAGAAGTCTTGGTTTGGAATCTTGTTTAGTTAACAAGTACTTCAACGCGGAATGATCGGTATAAACGATTGTGGTAGAAAGGACAAGATAGGGGCGGAACTTTTCAAAGGCATAGACAACAGCTAAAAGCTCTTTTTCGGTTGTCGTGTAATGCAATTGAGCCCCTGTCATTGTCTTGCTAGCGTAATGGATCGGTTGGAAGTGGTTGTTCACTCGTTGGCCTAAAACCGCTCCAATAGCAAAGTCGCTAGCATCGCACATCAACTCAAAGGGAAGCTCCCAATTAGGGGTAACCAAGACGGGTGACTTAGTTAGCTTACCCTTAAGCGAGTTGAAGGCTTCAATACACTCTTTGGAAAAGATAAAATGAGTATCTTTTTCCAAGAGGTGGGTCATCGGGCGAGCGATTTTAGAAAAATCTTTGATGAAACGACGGTAGAAGCCCGCATGACCCAGGAAACTTCTCACACCCTTCACGGTTGAAGGTGGAGGAAACTTAGAAATAACATCGACTTTAGCACGGTCCACTTCAAGACCGGCTTTGGAAATCTTGTGTCCTAGCACGATGCCCTCTTTTACCATGAAATGACATTTTTCCCAATTAAGAACAAGGCGAGTGTCTTCACACCGCTTAAGCATACGTTCTAAATTGGCAAGGCAAGCAAAGAATGAATCGCCATAAACCGAGAAATCATCCATGAAGACTTCCATAGTTTCTTCAACCATGTCATGGAAGATAGCCATCATACACCTTTGGAACGTCCCAGGAGCATTACATAAACCAAAAGGCATACGTTTGTAAGCAAATGTTCCGTAGGGACAAGTGAATGTGGTCTTCTCTTGGTCTTTGGGATCGATGGGAATTTGAAAATACACGGAGAAACCGTCTAAGAAGCAGTAATAGTCATTACCCGCAAGACGCTCGAGCATTTGATCCATGAAAGGAAGAGGAAAGTGATCTTTTCTCGTGGCATCATTGAGCTTGCGATAGTCGATACAAACTCTCCACCCAGTAACGAGACGAGTGGGAATCAACTCGTTGTGTTCATTGGGAACAACGGTTATTCCGCCCTTCTTGGGCACACAATGGACGGGACTTACCCAAGGCGAATCCGAGATAGGGTAAATCAAGCCGGCATCAAGAAGTTTGATAACCTCTTGTTTGATGACGTCATGAATGCGAGGATTAACCCTTCTTTGGCTCTGGATTACGGGTTTAAAGTCATCTTCCATGAGAATCTTGTGAGTACAAAAGTTCGGATCAATTCCACGGATATCGTAAATTTTCCAAGCAATTGCCTTCTTATGATTTTTAAGCACGGCGATGAGGCGAGATTTCTCTTCTTCGTTCAAGTCCTTCGCGATGATGACGGGCGACTTCTTCTTATCTTCAAGGAAGACGTACTCGAGATGGGGCGGCAACTCCTTAAGGTCTAAATCCGGAGGATTTTCGATGGGAGGCGTATTCAAAGTCGGTTCATCGATAGCAATAACCTTGGGAGATGGTGGAGAAATATTGTCTTCTTTAAGAAGGTTCTCAATGAGGCGAAGATCTTCATCCCAATCGGTGGGAGACTCATTATTAGCTAAGTTCACATCTCCCATGGTGGCTTCCAAATCTTTCCAAAGGAAATCACTTTCTCCAAATAGAGATAGTGATGAATAAATAGAGGAAACGGTCTCAACAGTGGGAGGAGAGGTAGGAATACTTTTACAAGCATCTTTGAAGTGTTCTTCACAAGCCTCATCAAGAACGTCAATACAATTAACACTCTCGTTAGAATAAGGCTGTTTAGAAAGCTTTCCCATGTTGAAGACAATTTTATCGTCACCCACTCTCATGATAATCTCACCGGCTTCAACATCGATGAGAGTGCGACCGGTCCTCAAGAATGGACGACCAACACTTAATGGCACACGAGGGTCCATATCGTAGTCGACGACGACGAAATCGGCAGGAAAAGTGAATTTGTCGACTCCTACAAAAACGTCTTCGGCTATCCCCACTGGATAAGCAACCGTACGGTTAGCTAATTCCAAAGTCATTTTGGTGGGGACTAGCTAAGGGAGAGATAATTGCTTCCAAACGCTTAAGGGCATTAAGTTAATACTGGCACCTAGATCGGCTAGGGCCATGCAATTCTCTACTCCCGGGAAGTTGCAAGGGATTAAGAAACGACCCAGATCACCAAGCTTGGTTGGCAATTTCCTTAAGAGCACTGCAGAGAAATTCTCATTAAGTTGGGTGTTAGCAATATTAAGAAGCTTCTCCTTGTCGCTAAGAAGATCTTTGAACATCTTCGCATACTTGGGCATGTGAGCGAGAGCCTCAGCGAAGGAGATGTTGAAATTCAATTGTTTAAACATTTTGAGAAAGTTCGAAACATGAATATCAACCTTGCTTTTGAGCTTCTCTTTCCTCAACCTTGAGGGATAAGGTATATCGGAAGAAGAGGAAGGCTTTGAAATAGTAGGATCACTCACATCCTTGGGTGGAGGAGGGGTAGAAGTAAGAGGTGGAGAAATTAGGGAAGTAGAAGGATGAGGAATAGGAGCAGGTGACTCGTTCTCCTTAGTCACAAATACCGGTGGAGGTATAGGAAGCTCGGGTTCCTTGGTACCTTTGCCACTACGAGTGGTGATTGCTTTCATCTCCCCTCTTGGATTCACAACGGTGTTACTCGGAAGAGTACCCGAAGAAGAGGGTTGATTACCTTGGAAGAAACCAGCCATCATGTTCCTTAAGTCATTCGTTTGACTTGCCAAAGTGTTTCTCATATCAGCTCTCAGATCGTTCCCTTGTTTCACCATGTCTGCTTTCAAGTTGAGCACTTCCCGCTGGAGATTTTCCACGATCACATCATTGGTCCTCATGTAGGTTTCAACATCTTGGTGTAATGCGGTGGGTTGGTTGGGAGGAGCATTGTAGGCGGGTGGTTGATAAGCAGGTTGTTGGTAAACTTGATTGTTTCTTTAAGGTGGATATGGTTGTTTGTGAGGTGGTAGGTATGGTGCACGAGGTTGTTGTTGAGGAGGCTATTGAGGTTTTGTTGTTGGTTTGGGCTGTTAGGAGGAAAACTGGGCGGGGAAAGAAAGTTGTTTGAGCGATAGCTAAGCAAGTTGCGGTCTCCTTGAGGACGAGCTTGATAAGCGGCCGGAGGATAGGTACCGTATGCTGCATTCACATTCTCAGAAGGGTAGTCTTGGGTGGCGGCACAAGTGGTGTAAGAGTGAGGACCCCCACATATTTCACATGGTTGGCTGACAGCATTGACTTGAGCGTTTTTAGCGTTGATGTTTTTGGTGTTGCTAGCGGTTTGGGTAGCAAGCGATTCAAGAAGCGTAGTAATTTTGTCAAGTCGCTTGTCATGGTCACTAGTACTAGCACTAGCGACATTGGTCCGCACACTCTTGGTTTGCACACGAGACTTATTCTCAATGATATCCCAAGCAGCATTGGAAGTCTTAACCAAAATATTACCCCCCGAGGCACTGTTTAGTGAATCTTGGTCATTCATGCTTAAACCATTATAAAAAGTATTAATTTGGTGCACTTTGGTAAAACCATGTTGTGGGCACTTTCTCAAAAGATCTTTGAAACGGTCCCAAGATTCACTAAAAGACTCATCGTACTTTTGTTCAAAATTGATAATTTCATTCCGCAAAGCGGTAGTACGAGAGGGTGGGAAAAAGTAATTTATGAACTTGGTCTCCAAATCCGTCCACGTAAGAATACTTTGTGACGGTTCCTTAGCAAGCCAATGCCGGGCTTGTCCCTCTAAATAAAAGTGAAAAAGTTGTAAACGGATTACCTCTTGTGGAACACCATTGAATTTGACCGTATTCGTGAGTTGCAAGAATCTCTTGATGTGGTCATGAGGATCATCAATGGTACGCCCCAAGAATTGTTGAGCAGAGATCATCTGGATAAAGCCGGATTTGAGCTCAAAGTTGTTGGCTGCAATCGCGGGTATGACAATTGGATCATGGTTGCCCTCCACATGTGCTTGTAACAGTTCATTGTTGTTGTTATTATTGTTGTTGAGAGGTGGGTTGTTATTGTTGTTGTTATTATTGTTGTTGAGAGGTGGGTTGTTGTTGTTATTGTGTACACCGGCCATGTCTAAGTCTTCGAGAGGCTCGGGCTCTTGATAAGACGTTGATCGTGTACGCATGCACCTGTAAAAGAACTAACAAAGCAAACAAGAAATATTTTTGTCTTTTTTATGTTTTTTACTTTTTAGGATTTTTGAAAATTTTATATTTTTTAGGGTTTTTTGAAAGTTTTTATGAAAAAGGTAACGTTCACGGCGAACGGATCCCAAAATCCAAGTTCTCACAAAAAATTGTTAATCTTACGAGAAGAGCCGGCAGCGTCGCCATTTGATACACTGCTTTTGGATGGGTTCAGATTTAGTTCTCGGAATCTTCTCGAATTGATCACGGTTCAAAGTGGAATAGTTTGTTCTTGGTTACTAAAAAGGTGTTGGTTTGTTATCTACTTTAAGCTAATAGTAAATAAATGTAAATGTCGTAGAGTGAAAATAGTTTTAAAGATTAAACTAAAAGACGAGTCAAAAATAAATGATTGAAAATTTAAAGACAAGATTAGGAAAATTACTTGAACACTTAATAAATCTAACACTTGAAAACTTTGCAAAAACAAGAGATTAAACAATTGGAAAACAGCCAAATCAGAATATCTAAACTGCATTGATCGGAATATGTAGTCGGAATAAGGCTGATCGGAATGTCAATAACACCCCTGGTCGGAATACCTATGCAATCGGAATGTGTAACAACAAACCGATCGGAATATTACAAACGTCCCTGGTCGGAATGAAGGGAAACAAGTCTTGTCGGAATATCTTAAAGCAGGGCTAATCGGAATACCATACAAACAAGTCAAATCAGAATGTTTAACTAAACCAATCGGAATGTTACAAAACTAAACCAATCGAAATAATGGAAATAAGCCACAATCGGAATGTATCTAAACCCTTTTCCGATCAGACGATCAGAATAAAGGAGTGTAATCGGAATACCAAATCGGAAAGGGGTTTACCCTTTCCGATTACCCTTTTGATCCGAAATTTAAGCTAGGGTGATAAGCTATTTGAAATAAGCTAATACCCAAAACTCTAACGAATCTAATGTGAAAAAGATTAAATAAGCTCAAATAACAACTTATCTAAACTTCAAATAAACAACTTTTAAATCAGACAATAAAAAGATGAACTTTTTAAGAAAACTTTTTTAAAAAAATGTAAATAAGCTAAACATATACATAAGCCAATAAGCACAAAGATCTTAAAGCTTATTCGTATTAAAACTTAAATAAACATAAAAAGATTAACTTTTTAAGCACGAAAACATTAATGAACAACACGGGTCATAAGTAATTTGCACCAAAAGTGAATCAAAATCAAAGAAAGGTAGAAAGAGATGAAAGATTAAAAGCTTAAACTTAAACTTGATTAATGAAATCAACAATACAAAGGTTGAATCTTGAAAGATTAAAAGAAAGAAAGATGAAAACTTAGTGAGAGAAAGTTGAGAACTTTCTCTCTCTAAAACTAGAAAGGAAAAATGAAAAGTGAAACTAAAACTAAAAACTAACTAGCCTCTAAAATTGTGAAGTGAAGTCCTATTTATAGGCGTTTTCTTGTGGGCTTGTGAATGGGCTTTGTTTTTGGGCTTCTTTTCTTCTTTCTTCTTTAGTCTTTACGTTTCTTTAAATAAACGTTTCCGACTTTGGATTTTGAGAAGTGTCGGTGAATAATTCCAACTCGTCTTATAATCTTTTGTTTAATAGACTCGAGTTCTTCGACATATATGAATCTTCCATCTTTGGTCCTTTTCTTCGATAAATCTTCAAATAGGCACAATGACTTCAAATCTTTTGGATCTCTTGGACAATAGACTTCGTCTTGAGTCTTTTTCTTCGATAAAACCCGTGCAATCCCATGTTTTCTTCAATATTCACCCGGTTGACTCTGAAAACACAATAAACACAAAAGCCACGCATAATTCCAAACAAATGATATTAAATACGTGTTTTGGTCTTGTTTTAGCCAGAAATAAGTGGTAAAAGGATGGCTGTTTTCACACCTATCAACTATGAACTCTAATTAATACCGAGCAACTTTTAGACGATCTTGTACTAGAAGCTAAGTAACTTTTCAAATCGTACAACCTTATTTATTGCAGATAAATTTATTAGCAAGCGATGGGAGAATAGGCTTATAATCAACTCACATAAATTCACGAAAGAATACCAAACTTATAATTGACTCTATCATCTCTCGTTCTCCACAATTTAAAATCTCAAGGAGTGAGACTCGTGGATGCTTAGCCAATTAAATCAAAGTTTTGGGTTTTCGAGTCGCCTATAGGATCTTGCATCTTCTTAGACTCTTTCAAGTTTAGAATTTGCGTTTTAAAGTTCCCTTGATAAACGACTCTCTAAGATAAATTATAGGAACTTGCGAAAAGTTCTTGTTCTTAACCCGTGAGAGTTAAGACTTTCGCGTTTTAAAGTTCCCTATATAAAACCCTAGCAAAACTTGACTTAAACACGTTAAGGATACTAGCTAGAGTAAACTTAGATAAGTAAACTCGGGTTGAGTCAAAATATTCACATCGTTTGAAAATTAAAACCACTTTATTAAACTTTATTTTAGCAAGGAAAGAAAATAACCAAAACAAAGCAAAATACAACTATACAACTAGGCCAAAATAGTTTAAAAATTTTGAAAAACGTCGAAAAAGATGATTTTCCGGTTAAATGAAGGCACTTGAATGGAAGAGTCCACTTAAAACTTCGATAGAAGTCTCCCCTACACTTAATATAAACATTTTCCTCAATGTTTAAGCATGTGAGAAAAGTCGCCCCTACACTTATGACATTGTGCACGTTGGTTAAATCAAGTTAAGGAGGAGACAACTAAAGTGATCAATTTCAAATGTGAGTATGAAGAAAATTGAATCACGATAGTTGAGAGATAGAACCAGATTTGCGGATAACATGGGAGCACGGTTCTTCAAAGATTCCAAAAGTGCAATTATCCCTGTAATCACATCACCATACAAACACAAGCAACCTATATATCTCCCGCTACACTTAGGATGAAACACGGAAAAGGGGGGATAGATACTCGGGTTGCCTCCCGAGGAGCGCTTGTTTTTGTTAACCGAGTCACGAGCCTGACTCGGTCCCGAAACTAGTTCATGGGAAATGTGGTGAGGGATGGAATCATCTCATGAGAGATGTCCTAACCAAAGTACAACTTCAAACGCTGGCCATTCAACTTAAAATTGGGCCCATTTGGCTGAGAAAGCTCAATGGTGCCATAGGGAAAGACTTTGGCGATGGTGAATGGACCAGACCAGCGGCTCTTCAACTTGCCCGAGAAGATCTTCAATCGAGAGTTAAAAAGTAAGACTTGATCACCAACGTGGAATTCTCGGTTCTTAATTCTAGCATCGTGGATGATCTTGGTCTTCTCCTTGTAGATCAATAAGTTCTCGTAAGCTTCATTCCTTAGTTCATTTAGCTCATTGAGTTGAATCTTGCGAAGATCACCGGCTTTGTTGATGTCGAAGTTAGCCCACTTCAAGGCCCAGTATGCCTTATGTTCCAGCTCGATAGGGAGGTGGCATGCTTTCCCGTACACAAGACGATAAGGTGTACAACCAATCGGGGTCTTGTAAGCAGTACAGAAAGCCCACAAAGCATCATCTAACTTATCGGCCCACACGGCACGATGCTCTCCCACAGTACGTTCCAGAGTTCGCTTCAATCCACGGTTGGAAATCTCGGCTTGACCGTTGGTTTGAGGATGATAAGAGGTGAAAAGACGGTGATTGACACCGTACTTAGCCATGACTCTTACGAATTGGTCATTGTAAAAATGATTCCCGCGGTCACTGATTATAGCACGAGGAACACCAAATCGAACAAAAAGTTGCTTCAAAAAGTTCACAACCACCCTCGCATCGTTCATAGGGAGAGCCTTAGCTTCAACCCATTTAGAAACGTAGTCAACGGCTACGAGGATGTACTTGTTTCCTTTAGAATAAGGGAATGGCCCCATAAAGTCGATGCCCCATACATCAAAGATTTCACATTCTTGTATGAAATTTTGAGGCATCTCATCTTTATGTGTGATCTTGCCTTGTCTTTGGCAAGCATCACAATGTTTAACCATCTCGTGAGCATCACGATAAATGGTGGGCCAATAAAATCCCGAGTCAAACTCTTTCTTCGCGGTGAAGTTGGGACCAAAGTGACCACCGGTGGGTCCTTTGTGGCAAGCCTCGAGAATGTCTAAAGCTGCCGGTCCGTCAACACATCGGCGAATAATCAAGTCAGCGCATTGTTTGAAGAGAAAAGGGTCATCCCAAAAGTAAGTCTTAACATCTTTTAAGAACTTTTTCTTTTGTTGGGATGTTAACCCTTTGAAGAGAACACCACCCGCTAAGTAGTTTACAATGTCGGTAAACCACGAGGTGTCATCAAGATTGGAATTTATAGACATTAAGGTCTCAAGGGGAAAAGAGTCATTGATCTCTTGATTCGGATGATCCCCTTGATAAGGATCCTCAAGTCTACTTAGATGATCCGCGGCTAGGTTTTCAGCTCCTTCTTGTCACGAATTTCAATGTTAAATTCTTGAAGGAGTAAAACCCAGCGAAGAAGTCTTGTCTTAGAGTCGTGCTTAGTCATCAAGTACTTCAACGCGGAATGGTCCGTGTATACAATGGTGGTGGATAAAACACGATAGGGGCGAAATTTTTCAAAAGCATAGACAACAGCTAAAAGCTCTTTTTCGGTTGTCGTATAATGCAATTCAGCCCCCGTCATTGTCTTGCTAGCATAATGGATTGGTTGGAAGTGTTTATTCACTCTTTGGCCCAAAACCGCTCCAATAGCAAAGTCGCTAGCATCGCACATCAACTCAAAAGGTAGCTCCCAATTAGGGGTAACCAAGACCGGTACCTTAGTTAGCTTATCCTTAAGAAGATTGAAGGCTTCAATACACTCTTTAGAAAAGATAAAAGGAGTATATTTTTCCAAGAGATGGGTCATCGGGCGAGCGATTTTAGAGAAGTCTTGAATAAATCGACGATAGAAGCCCGCATGACCAAGAAAACTTCTCACACCCTTCACGGTTGAAGGTGGAGGTAATTTGGCTATGACATCCACTTTAGCACGGTCCACTTCAAGACCGGCTTTTGAGATTTTGTGTCCTAGCACAATGCCTTCTTTTACCATAAAATGGCATTTTTCCCAATTGAGAACAAGGCGAGTGTCTTCGCACCGCTTAAGCATACGTTCTAAATTGGCAAGGCAAGAAGAGAATGAATCCCCAAAGACCGAGAAATCATCCATGAAGACTTCCGTGGTTTGCTCAACCATGTCATGGAAGATAGCCAACATGCACCTTTGGAAAGTCCCGGGGGCATTGCATAAGCCAAAAGGCATTCTTTTGTAAGCAAATGTACCATAGGTACAAGTGAATGTTGTCTTCTCTTGATCTTAGGGATCGATGGGTATTTGGAAATAACCCGAGAAACCATCTAGAAAGCAGTAATATTCATTACCCGCTAAACGTCAAGCATTTGGTCCATAAAAGGAAGAGGAAAATGTTCCTTTCTCGTGGCATCATTGAGTTTGCGATAGTCTATACAAACTCTCCACCCAGTAACGAGACGTGTAGGAATCAACTCGTTGTTTTGATTGGGCACAACGGTGATTCCGCCTTTCTTAGGCACACAATGGACTGGACTAACCCATGGTGAATCCGAGATAGGATAAATCATGCCCGCATCAAGAAGTTTGATAACCTCTTTTTTGATAACGTCATGGATTTTAGGATTCACCCTTCGTTGGCTTTGAATGGTGGGCTTAAAGTCGTCCTCCATGAGAATTTTATGTGTGCAAAAGTGAGGATCAATTCCACGAATATCGGAGGTTTTCCAAGCAATAGCTCTTTTATGTTTCTTGAGAACTTCAATGAGACGAGTTTTCTCATCGGCTTTTAAGTCCTTAGCAATGATAACGGGAAGTTAATCAATGTCCTCTAAGAAAACATACTCGAGATGAGGAGGTAAGTCCTTAAGCTCAAGAGTAGGAGGATCCTCAATAGATGGTGTAACTAACGATGGATCATCATTAGTCACCTCTTTAGGAGAAGGAGGAGAAAAAGGGTCTTCATTGAGAAGTTTCTCAATTGTACGAATATCTTCTTCCCAATCGGTGGGGGAATCATCATATTTAAGATCAAGTGGACCCAATCTAGCTTCAAAGTCATCCAAAAGAAAGTCACTTTCTCCAAATGGAGTCAATGACGGAGCAATTGAGGAAACGGTCTCAACATTGGGTAGAGAAGAAAGATTACTTTTGCAAGCATCATTAAAGTGTTCTTCACAAGCCTCATCGAGAACATCAATAGCATTAACACTCTCATATGAATAAGGTTGCTTAGAAATCTTACCCATGTTGAGGACAATTTTGTCGTCACCAACTCTCATGATTATTTCGCCCGCGGCTAGATCAATGAGAGTGCGACCGGTCCTCAAGAAGGGACGTCCAACGATTAATGGAACACGAGGATCCATCTCGTACTCAACGACAACAAAATCCGTCGAGAAGGTGAATTTGTCAACGCCAACGAAGACGTCTTCGGCTATCCCCATTGGATAAGTAACCGTACGGTTAGCTAATTCCAAAGTCATTTTGGTGGGGACTAGCTCGGGGAGAGATAATTGCTTCCAAACACTTAAAGGCATTAAGTTTATACTAGCACCTAGATCGGCTAGGGCCATGCAATTCTCTACTCCCGGGAAGTTGCAAGGAATCAAGAAGCGACCCGGATCACCAAGTTTGGTGGGCAATTTCCTTAAGAGAACTGCGGAGCAATTCTCATTAAGTTGGGTCTGAGCAATGTCAAGAAGCTTTTCCTTGTCACTAAGAAGATCTTTAAACATCTTCGCATATTTCGGCATGTGAGCGAGAGCCTCGGCAAAGGAGATGTTAAAATTCAATTGTTTAAACATTTTAAGAAAGTTTGAAACTTGAATATCATCCTTGCTCTTTTGCTTCTCTTTCCTCAACCTTGAAGGATAAGGTATATTGGATGAAGAGGAAGGCTTTAGGGAAGTAGGATCACTCACAACCGCGGGTGGTGGGGGAATGGGGTAAGAAGGTAAAGGAGGTGAAGAAAGTTGTTCTTTTTCCTTGTTCACAATCACGGGTGAAGGTGTAGGAAGCTCGGGTTCCGTATAAACTTTTCCACTACGAGTGGTGATTGCTTTCATCTCCCCTCTTGGATTAGCAACGGTGTTACTCGGAAGAGAACCCGAAGAAGGGGGTTGATTACCTTGGAAAAGCGAACCGATCATACCACGTATATTATTCGCTTGAGTGCTGAAAGAGTCTCTCATGTCTGCGCGAATATCATTGCTTTGTTTCGCCATGTCATTCCTTAGCTCGGCTCGAATATCGCTCCCTTGTTTCGCCATGTCTCCCTTCAAGTTGATGAATTGACTCTGAAGATTTGTCACCATCTCTCTATTAGTCCTCATGAACGTCTCGATGTCTTGATTCAACGCCGTTGGTTGATTGATAGGTGGAGCTTGGTAAGCTTGAGAATTTCCTTGAGGTGGATATGGGTTTCTTTGGGATTGATATTGATTGTTAGCACGAGGTTGGGTTTGGTTATTTCGGTTATAGCTTTGTTGTTGGTTTTGGTTTTGAGGACTAAAACCGGGTGGTGAAAGATAGTTGTTTGAACGATAACTTAGCAAGCTACAGTCTCCTTGAGGACGAGCTTGATATCCTCCCGTGGGATAAGTACCGTATGTCGCGTTAACGTTTTCACAAAAATTGCCTTGAGTAGAAGGACAATCATTGTAAGAATGAGGACCATCACATGTGTCACAAGAAATAGAAACGGCTTTAGCTTGTTGAGTATGGTTAGTAGCCAAAATTTGCATATTTTTGCTCATTTCGATAATGGCTCGTTCCATGGCGGACATGTCGGTGGTGGAAGAAGTAGATGAAACATTAACTCTCGGATTAGATCTTGAGGATGCGGATGAATCCCAGTTCTTGTGGTGATTAGTCATGTTTTCAATCAACTCTCTACACTCCTCCGGTCTCCTTTTCACAAAAGTACCACCGGCGGCGGCGTTGATCGTGTCACGATCGCGAAAAGTGAGACCATTGTAGAAAGTATCAATGAGAGTGACGGGGAGCATATTGTGATTTGGACAACGGTCGATCAAATCATTGTAGCGTTCCCAAGCATCAAAGAGCGATTCATCATTGTCTTGCATGAATCCACTAATTTGGTTACGAAGGCTCGTGACCATGGATGGTGGAAAGTAACGTGACAAAAAGCGTTGGGTCATGTCGTCCCAAGTATGAATAGAATTCTTTGGAAGACGGTCAAACCATTTTTCGGCATGGTGAGAAAGCGTGTGGGGAAATATTTGAAGGCGAAGTACATCCATAGAAACATCGGGCATCTTCATGCTTTGAGTAATGGTAATGAATTTGTCGAGGTTCTTATTGGCATCATCATCCGGTAATCCGCGAAATGGATTAGTTTGCACTTGTTGAATCATGTGATGCTTCAACGAAAACTCCTGAGCCGTGATTTGCATCGGCGCAATCGGGCCTCCACGTCCATTCATTGTGGGTTGGCATAGCTCCTCCATGGTTTGTAAGTCGGGTTGGGGTAGATTATTCATGTTGGGTGGGATGGATTATTATTGTTGTGTACGCCGGCCATGTCTAAATTATCGAGAGTCTCGGGCTCGGGATAAGACGTTGATCGAGTACGCATACACTAAAAAGAAAATGCAAGAGAAAATATTTTTTGTTTTTATAGGTTTTTTTAACGTTTTTGTATTTTTGAAAAGTTTATATTTTTATGGGTTTTTGAAAATTTTTAATGCAAGAAAATAACGTTCCCAAAAGAACGGATCCCAAAATCCAATTTTTCTCACAAAAAACCGTTGATCCGTACGAAAAGAGCCGGCAGCGGCGCCATTTGATAACTGATTTTTGGTTAGTTAATAAAACAGTGGTTGCAAGATCTTTTGTCGTGTTGCTCGTACCCAATTATATTTGTCGTTGTTTGGTTCTCGGTATCTTCTCGAATTGATCACGGTTCAAAGTGGAATTGTTGTTCTTGGTGACTAAAAAGGGGGAGCTTTGGATCTATTTCTACCAAAAAGGTAAATGCGAGAAGTAATAAAATTAAACTAAAATCAAGTAATGAAAATAAAACTTGGATTAAACTTAAAACTTAAAACAGTAAAATACCTTAACTTAGAAAAACAGCTGATTCAGAATGTTTCTATTGATCCGGAATAAGTGCTTGATCTGGAATAATTTGTCTCATCCGGAATACATTGTTCATGCGGAATATTAAGCTGATTCGGAATACTTGCTGATCCGGAATAATTTGGCTTATGCGGAATGTTGTGCTCATTCGGAATATCAGCTCATCCGGAATAATCAACACAAAAGGGCTTCGTTCGTAATATGTGATGCTGGTTCGGAATAACTGCTCATCCGGAATAATTTCTTTATCCGGAATAATCACTCATCCGGAATAATCAACTCATTCAGAATGTTTTGCTTATGCGGAATAATGCTTGATCCGGAATAACTAAAAACAAATGCTTGATTCAGAATAATTTAAAACAAAGTGCTCGTGCGGAATATTCCTTCATCCGGAATAATGGTTCGTTCGGAATATATGTTGATCCGGAATAATATTGCTTATTCGGAATATCTAAAACAAAAGTGCTCGTTCAGAATAAACCTTCATCCGGAATATTCGTTCATCCAGAATGTTTTCACTACAACCCTTGGTTCGGAATACTTTTAACAAAAGCCTTGGTACGGAATAATTTGTTCAAATCCTTGGTTCAGAATGATTAGTTCATTCGGAATCTGGGGAAATGAAACAGAAGTGCACAGAACAGGGGAACTTAATCAACACGAATTTAAACCAAAATCCACCAAGTTTTTAACCAAAACTTAAACCAAACTAACCACTAATCATTTACTAATGATAAACTTTAAACCAAATCAACAAAAATACAGAACCCACATGTTTTTGGAGATCAAAATCAACAAAATAAAAACTTAGAACTTAAGAATCAATAAGAAAAGGAATAACAAGATTAAATGAAAGATGATATTAAAAGCTAGGATTCAAATAAACAAAAAGCAAAGATTAAACTTACAATATCTTGGATTAGAAAGGAAAAATAAAAATCACCAAACACCTTAATGGTGTTGGTGTTCCTACGAAACAGGAGAAAGAAAAACAGAAAAATAGACTAGTTTTAAAATGTGAAGGGAATTTCCTATTTATAGGCCTTGAGTTGGTTCGTGAGTAGGCTTTCTCCCTTTCTTTTTGTCTTCTCGTCTTTTCAGTAAAGTTGACGTTTTCGATTCTGATTTGGGATTTGTCGATGAATAAATTCAACTCGTCTTTTAATTTCTTCGTTTAATAGACTTGAGTTCTTTGACATATGTAAATCTTCCATCGTTGGTCCTTTTCTTCGATAAATCTTCAAATAGGCCCATTGACTTCAAATATTTTGCATCTCTTGGACTATAGACTTCGTCTTTCGTCTTTTTCTTCGATAAAACCCGTGCAATCCCATGTTTTCTTCAATATTTATCCGGTTGGCTCTAAAAATACAACAAACACACAAAGCACGCATAATTCCAAACAAATGACATTAAATACGTGTTTTGGTCTCGTTTTAGCAAGTAATAAGTGGTAAAAGGATGGGTGTTTTCACACCTATCACCATCTACCTCTTGTTTTATTATCTGATGCACAAGAGGCCTATTATGTTTCTACAGATCTATGATTACCTGTTTGTGTTGGGGATAGTTCACTAATCATGCATCTTTATTGCCCTGAGCTTTAAGAATGTTGTCTTTGTATGTTATCAAAAACTTCATTTTATTTAAACCATCACCATTCATTGTATGTCAAGTTTATTATAAGATCCATCAACTAATCGTTACCCTTTTATAGAAACTAAACCGCACAATCATGGCGTTGCAAACGGTGTCGTAGTGTGATATTACTATAGACGTAGTGTGATACTAATAGAGTGTCAAGTTCATTATAAAATCCATCAACTAATCGTTACCTTTTTATAAGAAAATAGAGCGGCATTCAAACCTGATGCAAGAGGCGCATGTGATTATAGAACCTGCAACAAAAGGATGCAATAAGTTATTACATACTGTTGGTTAACTGTAGTGCATAAACATATACTAATAATACTTACAAAAGTGATGTTTTCAGCAGCTCCCGAATTGCCAAAGTTGCATAGCAAGAGGCTGGAAGTGTGAAGCTTATTTTAGGGCTAGCTGGTCCCCGGGAACAGTGGACACAATTGAAGAATCATTTTCTTGCAAGATTGCGTACATTTAAGATCATGCACTCTTGAGGAGTAAGAGAACTAACAGATATTTGCAAATCGTCCATGCTATATGATATATCTCATCTCTTGCTTCAATGTTACCTACACCCTGTGACATACAAATATAAAATTAATGCATAACAATGTTCTACTTTTTTATCCTGGATCTAACAACTATTAAAATATAAGTAGATCATATCACACAAACAAACCCTAAAAACTGTCTAACAACAGAAAAAATGCATGATTAGTTATAAAAACATTCATAACCGTCAGTTGATTAGGATATTCAAGGATATGTGATTAGGATTTTGGAAGAAAAGGAGCCGAATATGTTTTTGGGAGAACATAAATATGCTACTATGCAAAGTATATCTTTGATATATAATGAATTCACACATTCATATTAAAGCAACGTGATAAAAAACTCAAAACGCAATATGAACAATAATGTAATTGGGGAATGAAATCAAATATACGGATGTAGAGTATATGATATGCATATATATATATTCCATAATTAGCTAAATAAACATGTAGCCAATGAGATGCATCTAAAATGCCATGTACGCAAATGACGTGGCACCTATTCATTTTCTAAGTCAAACTTAGCCCCATATATATATATATATATATATATATATATATATATATATATATATATATATATATATATATATATATATATATATATATATATATATATATATATATATTATAGATATATATACACACACACACACACACACACACATATATATATATATATATATATATATATATATATATATATATATATATATATATATATATATATATATATATATATATATATATATATATATATATATATATATATATATATATATATATATATATATATATATATATATATATAAATATATACATATATATATAAATATATACATATATATATATATATACATATATATATATATATATATATATATATATATATATATATATATATATATATATATATATATATATATATATATATATATATATATATATATATATATATATATATATATATATATATATATATATATATATATATATATATATATATATATATATATATATATATATATATATATAGGGGTGAGTTAAAATAAAAAGACTTTTTTTGGTGAGAAAGATAAGAAGGATTTTCAGCCAATGATTTAAATTAATGGATAAGATCAATCCATATTTCTAACTAACTAACTAACTAACCACCAAAACATGATTTTAAAAAAGTCTTCAAAAAATTCTAAAAAAATTCCAAATTGTCGGATTTGTTGGTGCATAAAAAAGTTGTGAAGAAACATTTTTTAGTTTTTGAGTTTTTTACGTTTTTCTGATGCACAAAAAACAAAATTTGATGCACAAACACGTGAATTTTGGTCTACAAAATTTTTTTCATTCAAACAATTTTCAATTTACTATAGTTTGATGCGAAATCATATTTTAAAGCGAAAAGTCAAAAGACGTTGGGCATAAAAATGAATTCTCTATGCACAAAAAACCTAAAAATATAAAAGAAAACGTTTTTGTGCATCAAAGTTCCGTTTTTGTGCATTAAAAAAGCGTAAAAAACTTCAAATTAAAAAAACTTTTTTCACAAAAGTTTTTTGCACCAACATACCCGATCTACTGGAATTTTTTCATAATTTTTGAAGAACTAAAAAAAAACATGTTTAGATGGTTAGTTAGTTAGTTAGTTAGTTTGTTAGGATTGTGATTTAATCTCATCCATTGATTTTAAATCAATGGCTGAAAATCCTTCTTATCCTTCTCACAAAAAAAAATCTTTTTATTTGATCTCTCTCCTATATATATATATATATATATATATATATATATATATATATATATATATATATATATATATATATATATATATATATATATATATATATATATATATATATATATATATATATATATATATATATATATATATATATATATATATATATATATATATATATATATATATATATATATATATATATATATATATATATATATATACATATATATATATATATATATATATATATATATATATATATATATATATATATATATATATATATATATATATATATATATGTATATATATATATATATATATATATATATATATATATATATATATATATATATATATATATATATATATATATATATATATATATATATATATATATATATATATATATATATATACATATACTAGTGGCAAAACCCGCCTGATGGGCGGGTATGACTTCTGATTGTCGTTTCAAATATTTTTTTAAGTATAGTAGTAATGTTTGTCTAATTTTTTATATTTATTACTTTTCTATATTAGTGAGTTTATTGTATGATTTTTAAAATAATCGTATAAATTTCGGATTATCTTTCATGAAAGTTGAAAGTTATACACGATAAAACATAAAAACCCGCTTGATGGTATAACGTTCAAATAACATATAAATTGAATGTTTTAACATTTCGAGCAACAATGTCATCCATACAAAATTGCTTTGATAATAATCACAAAAATAAATAAAAGAATAAATATGAAAATCATCACTGAGAGGTACATAAACAAAAGGGCAAAAAAGTTCTTTATTTTAACGCAACATCATTTTTAACCATTTCTTATCATATCTCTACCTTCACTTTTGGTAATTACAATTATCTTACACAAGCTCACACACATCATTTAAACTATTGGTAAAAAAATAAAATGCTAACTGTACATAACAGTTGTAATCAAAATGCATGTTTTCTCTCTAAGTAGTTGTATGTAGGGGTGTCAATATTTCCGACCCGACCCGAACCCGACTCGAGCATATTCGGGTCGGGTTACTCAGGTTGAAATTTGAATTCGAGTTAGTCGGGTCAACCCGACTAACCCGAATTCAAAATCGGGTCGGACATCGGGTAAAATATTTATGTCTAATTCGGGTTCGGGTCAACCCGATTGACCCGAATAAGAAATTTTTTTACTTTTAATATTTAAATTTAATACAAATTCTAATAAAAAAATAAAAAAAAGTTTTTTTTTATATTTTACCCATACTCGGGTTGACCAGAACCCGATTAGACCCGACCCGAGTAGACCCGACCCGAATATACCCGAACCCGACTAACCCGAGTTCAACTCGGGTCGGGTTCGGGTAAATTCATTTTACCCTCAACCCGAATTCGACCCGACCCGAATAACCCGAACCCGACCAACCCGACCCAATTTCCATCCCTAGTTGCATATCTCTAACTATAATGCATTTTTGTAAGTAGCAGATTGGTGCAAAGGAATTTTAATTCCTTAAATTTTATAACATACATCTAAATGCGAGATTTGTTCCACGAAAGATAAACAATAAGTCATATTTTCACGTTTTCTCCAGTTTTCAAACCCGCCAATATCTATAATACTCTAAGAAGTGTATATTTTCATCTGAACTTTAAACCTAACTTTAAATAAAATTAAGATTAATATATCAAATCTCAATTATTAGATCATTTTCAATTTAAACTTAAGTTCAAACCAAATGTGTTTGACCATCATCTATTTCATAACAAAAAATTTCAACAACTTCTTGATAACTTATTAAAAAATACTTTTATTTTTGAATTAAATTTTTTGAATTTTGTAATAAACTAACTTTAGTATATTTTCACAAATTTTGTTTTCTTTAATTCAACATCTATTTTGATATATTTACAAACTTTTTATTTTATTATTTATTTTTAGTGGATTTATTTATCTTAATTCAAATTTTTTACACTTTAACATTAATTTGATTATCAAAAAAATAATCACTGAACAATGCGGTGCTAATATTTTCTAGAAAGACAATGCTCCGTCTGTCATACGCATAACATATATACTCTTTTCATATCACATACCTTTCTTCTAACATATATCTCGACCTAGTTTTAAAACCTTCTTAAATGTGTTATTAAATACGTAAGGTAATTATTCTGATAGATAGTTTTTATAAACCTATTTATTAAATAAATAACAATTTAAATTAAAAAGACAAATAAATCATTAGTGGGTAGCTCAAATCTGACCAATTTCGATCCAAAAATTACACAACTAATTTTGCTCTCTACTAAAGGTAATACAATTATATGCATATATTTCATCATGCACGTTTAATATTAGGATATATGATAAAAGAGTTTTACCAACCTGTTTCTCTTCAACTCTTCATCACTTTCCTCAATTCATTCATTCTGCAACAACTTTCTTAATAGAAGACGTTTAAATTGCATTAATATGTGACAGTATAATTTAAAATAATAGAAAAGGACACTAAAACATAAGCTAAATTTAATCATGTTTAAGGCTATGTCTCTTTCTTATATAACACTAATGAATAGAGAGAGAGAGAGAGGGTAAGAGATGACGCACTGGAAGAAGTTTTCAGATCGAGCTATATGTTGCGCATACAACACTGAATTAGATTAGGGTATCCGCAAAGGTAATATACCTACTTTCACTTAAGAGCCTCCCTCCGAGTTTTCGATAGTATCTTGACATAACCATAAAAACTAAAAAGAGTAAAACTCCTTGAATAATAAATTAAATGACAGGTTTCAACTTTGGTGCAAAAATAACTCAGATTCGCAAGATATAATGTAACCTTGGTGCTACAGATACTTCAACCATATATAATTCCAACCACAACAAATGAAAACATAGATATGCATACACCAAATATAAACATAACCTCAAGCTTTATTAATTAATTCATAAGGTTCATACACATGAGACCAAAAACAAAAAATGCTTAACAGTAATTCGGGTTAGGCATAAACGTAAACACCAAGCCTTAGAAAAACAACAAAGTTAACAGAAGCAAATATAAAGTAGGACAGTCTGGTAGTGACAAATCTTGATATAAAGATTTACTTCTTGGTGAGTTCCTCGTCATATGTTTGTGGTACACGAAAGGAAGCTTAACTGGTGGGGTACAGTAAAATGCATAATGAGCACTTATCAACAGCCCCAAGAAGATGCCCGATAGCACCCTAAATGGTTAACATGAAAATAAACACGTTAGAACATGACAATCGATAGATCATAAATCGATCTTCTGATCTAAATTACATATATCTTCTGGTCTTATTACAACCAATAGCGACATAGACCAATGTGAAAAGTGACTCGAAGCATCAGTGAAAACATGTCAAAAATAACGTACCAAGAACCTACTTCATCTCATGTAACCCCTCCTATGATAACACGAGCCATGTTTCTTTTTTGTCGAATATGACAATTGATTGTCTCTTGGATATGTTTTCAAAATATGGTAACTTGTCCCACTAATAGTACTGAAGCTGCTGCAAATTTTGAGTTTCGGCTTGAACTTGCAAGTTGTAGACCAACAAAAACTAAAGGATTATGTACAAAATGAGCATCCATCATATCAAGATTCTGGTCCATCTTGACTGATCTCCTTTGCATATACACCTTCGAATCAGGCCAAGCATGTTCAGACTCAACCATAGTTATCGAATAATCATATATATCACTCTCGAATCAGACCAATCATGTTCAGACCAAGCACTTTCGAATCAGACCAAACAGGTAAGCAACCCATGAATGAGATTAAGCTCTAATTAATGTTAAATATATATATATATATATATAATTCTGATTCAATATGCTCCAGTTATGTTGAAATCAACTATAAGAAATAACAAACTAAAAAAGGTAAATGTAAGAAACGAATTCCCATCTGCAATTGACGGAATAAAAAAAGAACACTATAGCAGGAAAACATGAACGCACACAACATGATACTGCACAACCGTGAAATTTAAGGCACATTCATCAACCATACCTGGAACACGTTCATCTACCTATGTCTTTTTTGGTTCTTGATAGGTCCTGACTTCTGATTACTATCAGTCTTCACAGAATTTTTAGGTTTCTGCGTATGAAATAAAAAAACATCTCTCAACTAATGATAGACTGGGACACGCAATCTTCTACATTGAACCATTTATTTAAAGGTATTGTATTGTATATTACCTTCCGCTGCTCCTCCTGAAATACCCAAGATCGTAACTTGGTTTCCAAGGTAATTACCAAACTGAAAGCTTTGAACGGGTTCTCAAAAAGACCCATTATGAACTACACATGCAAAATCTTCCGCACTGCATCATTTATTCAAATGTATTCTAATGGTGTACATTAAATTCGGTTGTCAAACACAAATAGTAGATATGTTTACCGTTCTTTAGGAAGACTAAAGATTTCCTTACCGTCTCTTTAGCCAAATATCCCTTGCTGAAAATTGTGACACTGCAACACAGTACCTTCGCACATACAAATTAGTGGACATGAGGTGAAAGTACACAAGAAATATAATGCGATCAATATCATGAACACCGAACAATAAAACTAAAAGGTACTCGGAATATAATAATTAGGCACTCGAATCATACATCATTCCACAGAAAAACACTTAAACTAATAACACAAAAATCATCCAAAAAAATGTAAGACCAAAATTCACAAACCTGATGTTGAGGTCAATCTGAGTCTTGGGATCGATACCATAGCAGATAATTAACCGTACCTCATATAAAATCGTCAATGAAAACACCTAAATGAAATATCAAAAGCCCTAAATAAATAATTACTTGTAACCATTGTATTATTTACAACCCTATGTATCCTATCTTGATGTAATTTTTGATCAGATGTCTTCATAACAAAATCACGGACGAATATCATGATTGAAGCATAACTTAAGTGGCTAAATTTTTTGAACTTGAATTGGTGGAAAAAATAATCTCCTTAATTTAGATAATTATGGTTTTTGATTTTGGATGATGGTAACGTTCGATAGATGATGATGGTGATGGCGGGTTAGGGTTGGTGATAGATGTGAGTTATTTTAGGAATTGATATGTTCTAGCAGAAGATCTTTTCGTAAAATAAGATTATAACATTTTGTTCGGAAAAAATGATGACGTGGATTTAAAAGTGCTTATGTGGCATTTGCCTCCTGTTATATATAATGTAAAGATATATATATATATACATATATATATCTTTACATTATATATAAGAGGAGGGATTTGCCACGTCATCAATCAGGGAACTAATCCCAGTCAGCATGGGCTTACATTCTGGGCTTACAAGTTCCCGAAAGTTATCACTTGCTTAAAATAAAACTCTATAGGACATATAATCATGCCTATCACCCATGAACCCAACCAAACCCCGATCGATTATCAAGTATCGTGATCAACGGAAAAAACACAATTCCATAAATAAATATCGGCAATCCCTATTATCAATTATCGTTATTAGCAAAAATCATTCAGAACCAATTCAACTAAAATCTTACTCACATAGTGATGGTGGATATGTGCAGGTAACTTGAACGAGCGCATCACGCCCAAATCTACCACAATCCTACGGGTCAGTCATGATGTCTTGATTCCTTTTATCTACAATTATTGATGTTTGTTTGATATGGATTGTTTTTTAAACATGCATAATTAATTATTATGTTTTTAATTTATGATTGATTATAGGTTTATATAAGGTTTTTGTAAGTGATTAGATAAAAATATTCCATAAGGAGTAGATTTAAGTTTAGATTTTTTGTTTTAGAGGTATATGTGATCAATTACTGTGGTTGAGAAGCAGATGAGATGTTTTTGGGGATACAAGATCATTAGGGTATTACGTTAGAAGTTTATTTTGATGTTGAGGTGTTTGTAATCGATAGTTATAACTAATCTTTATAAGTGAGTTTGATTGGGATTTGAAGTTATGGGTGGTATAAAGATTTTTAGTTATGGATATGATAATTATAGGTTGTAATTGATCATGATATGTGAGTTTCAGTTAATTTTTGGTTGAGGATGCTATAAAGGCGGCAATATTTTTATGTTTGGGATATAAGATAATGATGGATGAATGGGATAACCATAATAATATTTTTTAGGGAGTACCAGATTGTTAGGGTTTTAAAAAAGTTTGATTTGATGTTGAGATGATTAGACATGAAGAACTGCTAGCAACAGGTGAAGCTAAAAGTGACCCTGAAGATGGTGAAATGGTTTCTTATAGTATGATTGGTCAAGAATATGGTGGCATTACCTAGGATCGAAAAAACCAAAACCACAACTGCAATGTCATCACCACCACAATCAACCAATCACCCATATTGAACTCACTATTACTCCTGATTTTTGGTGGGAAGATAGGATTCATAGGTATGTTGAACCGTTTTGGGTGATTGTAGACGATAATGATGGTAAGCACATTATCCACCACGAGTATATCTTGCTGAAAAAAAAATATACTGATGAGGACCACACTTTGAGTCTCACTGTTAAGATCTTTGTACCTTTGCCACCTTAGTATCTCATCAAGGTTGTCTCAAACAGATGACTTGGGTCGTTGTCCATTTTGCCAGTTTCTTTTTGTCACTTGATCTTAGCATGATACATTGGTAGTTGATTCTTAGAACCATCTACAATGAGATGTTATGCACCAGTAAAAGAAACAATAGCCGGGGTGGTTTTGTTGCCTTGATAATCGGATATGATCTCGATACGACCATGCTTCCAAACAGCAACACACGAGTATGTGGTTTCAAGGTTGATTCTGGTGGTTGGTGCTTCCTTTACTTCATCCCTCCATTAGATAAATATTTAATCGTTGGGGAAAATGAGTAACATAACTTATGTCACAAACTCTTTCCCATTAAAAGTTGTTGCTTTACCAATGTTCCATATTTTTTATTAACTCATGTCACAAATTAACTATGATTATAGTGTTTGCTCATTCGGCGTGTTTCATACTAATCTGATTATCTCATTCGCCGATCATTGGCGTTAATCTTATTTTTTCTGTACCAGTCATGTTTAGCTTGCTGCATAATCATTACCTATAATTGGGACCCAATATGCACTTCATGTTTTCGTGTCTTCACATTAGACAAGCTGAAGGTACTTCTTACATATTTAAAGAAGGACTTTACTACTGTTTCGTCGCAACAACCCCACTGATAGGAGGACTCTTGTTTAAAGAAACACTTTAATATTTTAGAGTTGCTATTTGTTTAGGATTTGTTAACTTGCATAGGAATGGGAGTGAAAGTAACGAGTGGTTGTTTGAACAGGTCACAATCTTCGAAGTATTTTTCGCCTTCTTCCTCATCAAAAACTCTTGCTTCCGCTATCGCATCACCTTTAACATTTCGTGTTCCTTTGGTTTTCCGGTATATCATTGATTTTTGTTACCAGTGATTTTTGGTACAACTGTTAACAAACGAGAAAAAAATCCAACAAACAAAGTAAGCTATTCTTTTCTTTCATGGTTTTAATCACATATAATTGTTTAGCATGTTTTTGATTGCATATCTTGACATCGCTAATGAGAGTTGGGCCAGCGTAACTTTATATCAGTCCTATTATGCTTTGAAACCTTTTAGGTTTTCCTTTTCTTATTAGTTAAATGCTTAGCAGGTAATGTTTATCGTCATTTTCTGTCATTCAGATTGTTAACATATGTTTTAGGTTTTCAGATTTGATAAAAGACTGTTAATTTGTGTTTTCTTAAAGTAGATTTGATTGGAATTTGGTTTCGTGATAAGATAGTAGTTCAATGGAAGGAAGTATGATGATGGATAATTGTGTAGTTCCAGACAAAAACGTGAAAACTTTTAGGAATTTTAGGATTCGTGAAATGCTTTCAATGGCAATGGTATGCGTGTTACCCGTTAATCAAGTTTAAATGGTTGGTATTGTATAATATTAGTTATTTGATAAAACAAAAAAGAGCTACATAGTGTACATTCTTTTATGTGATCGAGAAAATATGAGGGTTCTTTAATAACGTGATAAATTTGATATGTGAGTAAAGTCCTTTGTGTGAATGAAATTGTATACGGTATGTAACGAGGATCAACAAAAAGTTACAACAAATACGAAATTAAAGATCAATGAGAAGTGTTATAAGGTAACTGATTCACATATTCACTTTATTAAAGTTCAGGCCTTTAGGATCTGATAAGATTATAAATATATGCTAAAGCTGTAAGGAAACTGATCCACTATAACAAAAACTTTACATCTTTACTTCATTGAGTAGGTTGTACAATATCTATCAAAAGTCTTGACATCCATATAATGATACATATGGCTAATTTATTTAAAACTATGACAGGAGGAATATGTGAATTCCATATAGGAATGTAGCTTTGTGCAAAGTGAGTTGGAGATTAAAGGCGTGTAGATATGTGGTACATTATGTGTAGATATAGGAATCTATTTTGTCGTGTCTTTAAAAGATGTGTTTTCGAATGAACCCGTTTGTGTCTATAAAAGATATCTGCTTTTGCTGATTTCTAAAATTTAATAACGATTCAATACAGGAAATTTGCTAAAGGCGCGAGAGTCCAAATGCTTCAGAACATTATAGAGCCCAAAAAAATAAAGTTCTAGAATTCATATATATGTTCTAACCGGGTCATCTATATTTGCTGCAAGTCCAACAATAAGGATATGAGGTCATTTCTGTTTTTATCAGCTGCTAACATCGCAAGAAGTCGCTTGAACTTTTTTTGCCAACACATACCTGTTACCCACGTTGGCAAGTGGCTGGGAATGTCGACAGAAAAGTCATGACCATCTTGCTAAAAAGTAAATAACGGTTCAATGTAACTTTAGACCCATAAAAACACCCATTAGTATCTAATATTAAATGTGTTTTTCAAAACATGCGAGTATAAAGAAGCAGATTAGAAAGACAGGACAACGCCATTTTTTGCATACTTCAACATCTATGTGCGTGAGTGGCAATATGCACATACTGTTGGTGGGTCAATGATGATTGTGATGCAGGAAATGGTACATATACTTGACAATCTAACTACCAGAACCGATTCCGCAGCTATCACTGAACTTATTATAGCTGATATAAATGTTTCTAATACATGATTTAATTGTATTACATCTGATGAAGGCAATCACCACATACTATCACTGAAGTTGGCAATTTCCTTGAAGTTGTGCAACTGAAAATGCAGCAGTTACTCATATTAAGGATTTATCAAATCGTGAGTCAAGACATTCAGCAACCATGGAATAAAGGTTGGTGATCAACTATAATACAGACGTTCAGATAATATAAAATCTTGAAGAATGCATGAAAAGGCGAGCAGATTACAAGATCATAAACGATTTACCCCATTAAAAACCTCAGCAAACATACAAAGTACATATTTTAAAGCATATTTTTTTGGTCTTTGTTATGGTTTCAGGTCATATTCTACGTTTTAAAATGTCATTGTATGCAGATTTTAACCTGAAACTCTCGGATTTTGGGCTTGCTTGAGAACGACCAACAAAAGGTAAAACAAATGTCTCTACTACGGTGAGTGCATGTTATTCTAAGTAGTATGACATTTTTGTTATACTGCAGGGCTGTTTGGATATACGGTTTGGAACATATGATCTAAGTATTGCTATCTGAACTCACAACAATCAGTTTCTAATGTTCGGTTAGTACGTGGTGAAAATATGGAGTTTGGACATGATCATGATATAGGTGAAAACGTAAAGTTTAATAACCATTGAAGCTATTAACCATATTTCTCGCAAAAGGTAATCTGATACAACACATTTGTCTGACACGTTATACCCCACACCCTTAATTCATGTTTTTGCCTGTGTGATCTTGAGAGCAAAATAGGTGTTAAAGGGCTATTTAGAAGTCAACTAGGTAAAATAAAAAACTTTAGGTAATAATAGACCAATTATGTTACTTTTTTCTTAATGAATGTTTATAGTAAGAATAGTTTTAGATGGAGAAACTTGATGGCAATACGATAGTTAACCTTAGTACGAAAACTGGTGGATGACACCCTTTTGGATACTTTAATCAGTTATACCATTCGAAGCAAGTTTAAAAATTGTCTTTTTACCTTATTTACGAGCTTGAATTTGCTATTTAACTTTAAAACTAATGTTGAGGTGCCTTTTAAGACATCTTATTCTTGCCTTCTAAGTTAAAGAACTTTAATTATCGAAACAATTTAGGCATATATTTGAGTAAGTGGTACTCGGATTCTCTAGGTTTTTTTGTTTATTCCATGTAATTCTTTCAGTTATACATTACTATTTGCTGAAGTTTTTATGAAGCTATACTTTCTGCTTGTGTGGTTTAGTTTCTTTTGTTTGCATATGCTTATGTGTAAAGTTGTTTCTTTTTTGCAAACTGTTGTTTCTACAAAAACTTTTATTGTTCAAGCAACCTGTCATCGCGGTTTCGGTAATCCTCTCTCTTTTACATTTCGTAGGTTCAGTTAATGTGTTACGCTTAGTAGATAAACTAAATAACACGAATGTAAATATATTGTTGTTTGTGACATGATAAGTTCGACTCATTCAAATTAATTAAAAATCTATGTAAATGTGCAAAGGTGAATCCTGTATAAATGTAATTCTTTGTCCTTTTTTGTTTGAATATACATCAGTTCTGGCTGTTTGCATAGTCGGGAATTAGCGACCATGGTGCGAATAAAGCTAGGTGATTTGTTATATTTGCTTGCTTATTGATGTTGGTGACAGACAACGTGCCACGAATACATTTGTTACCTAAGAATTTAGACGAGCTCCCGGTTCCATTTCCTCATCTATAAGGCCCTTAAGTTGGCCAATCTGTTTGTCAGATTGATTCTTGATAGCATCTGCTTCTGCCTGTGCCTTAGCAGTTAATTAGTTGTTCATTTAAACATAGTAGTTAAATGGTTTTATTCTTTCTACATTTCTTCATTAAAACATGTTTAACATGTTGTTCTTTACGCGTTGATAACATGACATGAGTCGGGTTGAGGCTACCCTGAGCTCTTTGTTTTAGCGTCAGATATGACACAAAATATTATATATTTCACCAGCAAACTATGATATATTTTTATTGTAATTTATAGGCTGATGAAAGTTTCTTTTCTTATATTATTTAGATTCCTCTTAACTCTTGCGGATGTGAAGAAAAAGATAGTTGAGGATGTTGACAAGGTAGGCAGTATGCGATTGATGTTGACAGTGAAAAACTTAGTAAATCTGCTGAAATTTTTTGTTGAATGATGAAATATACTAATACATTTTGGTTACAAGAGGAAACTGAGTATGGTAAAGCTTGAGTTTCATTATGCTTATGTGTTAGGTTCTACTTACATTGTAAAAAACTAAAAATTACTGATTAACCCGAAGCATTTACATGGAGCAATGGTTTTAGGTAAAATGCAGGTACTACTGTAAGTAGGGCTTAATAATACATGACTCATTCATTCATATTTTTGTCATGGAACATACTTAAAGCCTCACATGACTGTGAGTCCCCTCCAGAACTATGTCTTTTTTACCTTCATCCTAATATTTGTTGGTTTGTAATCATTGAATTATTTTACTTGATTTAGTTTCTAATAGTCTAGGAATTATTAGACAACCAATTCCATGACTGTGTGCTCTTCTTATTATAGGTGAGCGCAACGTTCAAAGAGCTTTAGAGAGCCTTCAAGCCAAAAGTCAAGATAATATCGATGAACTTATAGAGATGACTAATTATTACAACACCGAACAACTAATTTATGTATTCTTTTTGAATCTTTACTCTCATTACTAGATATCTTTGTATCACACATCGATTCAGGTCAAAATAGGTATAATTTTTACACCAACCGGGCTCAGTGACCCTTTTACTTTTTATTTTATAACCATGAATTTTAAATATAATTGTATTAAATATGTTAAGAAGACAATAACTCTAATAATTATCGAATTTTTCTTATCATAACTTAAAATGTTACATCACTTGATTATGCCATTGACCACTTTTAACATACTTGGCCTATGTGCATTTATGTTATGCGAACCACATTAGCATGTCCACAACGACTTTCTGGATTTGCGAAGGTAAACAAAAAAGTAAAAGTCAAAATCTAATTGAAACAAATAATAAATTATGCTTAAAGAATCACATATTCGTAGGGGCGTCTTTCGGTTCGGATCGGATCTCGGGTTGTTCGGTTTATACGATTTAGGTTATTTGGTTAATTTTTTTTCATTGGTCAACCAAAAAATCAACCCAACCGAAAACCAAATTTGAATTCGGTTTGGTTTTCGGGTTGATTCCAATAACCCGATTTTATCCGATTTCCTTTTTGAAAAAGTACATAAATGATTTAAATATTTAGAAAAAAATTTGAAATATAAAAATTCTATTTTTATATTAAGATTAAAATTTTAATAATTATTTTATATGTATAAATATATATAAAAATATATACATTTGTATAACTTTGGTTTTGGGTCTGATTGTCAAACCTATATCCAACCCGAAAACCAAAGTAGTAGCTCGGTTCGGTTCGGTAATAACACACAACCCAAATTCTGTTTCGATTCGTTCGGTTCTAACTCGAATTCGATTCGATTCAGTTTTCATCGGTCAAACCCAAACAATAGACACTCCCACGTATTCGCCACTAAAAAAGCATATTCGCCACTAAAACACAATTACACCCACGTAATTTTGAACAAAGCAATACCAAAATTCTTCACAAAGCGTGAACCATAAAATAGATTTTTTAATAAAAATAAAAAAGCTTAAGTGGAAATATAGCTTTTTAACCTTAATTCTTACACATAAAATATTTGAAATATTATATAAGTATAATAATTAAAAAATATTTTAATAATATTTGACGCAATTGCTTTTTTTATTACAAATAATTGTTCGATTCCTACCAATTTTCTTATTATAAAGAATCATGCAATAATCCATATTTTTGACTCATTAAACAATTCGTTATTGTCGATACTAAATCTCTAAATAGTTTTTTAGTATTCATCTCATATATGATCTAGCACTTGAGTGACCTAAGCAATTAATTCTTATCAATAATAAATAGTTAAAATTTGATTTTTTAAAGGAAAATGATAAAAAGACCTAATTCGTATGCTTAAAAAGAGGCATAATCAAAAGATTGAGAGAAGTGACGCAATGAAAGACTAAGATGAAGAAAGAAATAAAATATGAAATAGTGAGCTTCGTGCATTTCACCAATCTGAGCACAACACATAAACTACCTGTTTTTAGGTCTTTCTATTAAGTCCATATATCAATACTCTGTTTTAAATGATACAAGCTTTATAATTTACTAGACGAATACCCGCGCATAGCGGCGGAATGTCTAGCGGCGGATAATTGACGTAATGACTCATTTTGTAGTAAATGTTTCTTGAAATCCAAAGTGAATTTTTTAAAATAAAAATGAAAACGTTCATAACATTCCATGAGTTCTTAACATGTAGATCGATTCATAAATCTGGCTTTAGAATAATTTTGAAACCGGACCTCTTTTAATTTTCAGAATGAGTCGTATGGTGAAAGCTTTAAGATTTACATTGAAGTTGTAATATTTTTCTTGTTTAGATGATATGTTGAAAAAAATTAACTTTTCAACAATTAGGATAAATGTTTTATAGGGTATATAAATTTTGTCTTTTTAGTAGGGCCCACATGTTCAACCATTCTATGTTTTCAACATTTCAACCATAAGGATACATCCTTTATAAGATAGTAAAGATTATGTTTGATGTTATCCGGTTTAAATTTCATAGTTGAATAGAAGCTGAAATATGCTAAATGTTATAAACCCATGTTATATTAGTTGATATATCCCCATTAAAGTTAAAAAGTCATTCACTTTGACTACATTTAATTTTGTTTTTATTTTAAACGCTTGCAGGGGAAAAACTTGTATTAGATATGAAGATAAATATACAAAATCAATAACGAACATTTTTTATAATGAATTTTTAATTCGCATATGAAATTTCAACATATTTTTTGTGTTATGGACAGTTTATTTACTTTTAATCTCTCATATTGGATGAACATTCAATATCTCCTTAACACGAATATTTAGTTAAACAAAAAAATATAAACGATCATCATAAGTCATGCCCGCCACTCGGGCGGGCTTTGGAACTAGTATATATATATATATATATATATATATATATATATATATATATATATATATATATATATATATATATATATATATATATATATATATATATATATATATATATATATATATATATATATATATATATATATATATATATATATATATATATATATATATATATATATATATATATATATATATATATATATATATATATATATATATATATATATATATATGTTAGCCCTATATTTATATAGTCGAACAAGAATGTAATAGGTCATCTTACTCGTTAAAGGTCTTGTATTGTAATAGGTTAGTCGGGTTAACCGGGCTTGGACTTTAAGCTAATATTGTCTAAGTTAGGGGCGTAAGCCCAAGTGTAAGCCAAGCCCGGCCCAAGTGACAAAGCCCACGGACCAACAAGCCAAGGGTATATAAACCCTCTTCCATGTGTGGAAGAGGGTGTTGGTTACCATTTTACTTTCTCTCTCTAAAGTGTTTAACCTTCCAAATTCTCTCTTGTTTCTCTCTCTAGTTTCTTCTCTATCTCTCTCTAAATATCAACTAAATCTTGTGTTATGGAGTGATATGGGAATAACATTTGGTATCAAGAGCCTATAGTGGATAGGTGATTGAAGATTCGTGTGTTGTGTTCTTGATTTTTCGTGCCTATTTTGATCTAAAACTCACGTACCAATTTTTTTTGTGCTTTTATGATTTATTCTTGATACAAATCATCTACATACTATTGGTAGTGATTTGGTATTGTTACTTTGGTTAAAAACACAAAAATTTTGGGTGCTTGATTCATTTTTAGGCTAAAAATCTCGAATTTGTTGTGTTCTAGTACTATCCGAGAAAGGTGTACTTTTGATTCCTTGGTACGATATGTGTATTGCGATCGCATAAACCTGGGGTTTCTACTTGCGATCCAATATCACGATCACATCTTGCGATCCAAGTTACGATCTAATGACTGCGATCCAAGTTACGATCTAGTGACTGCGATCTAGGTTACGATCTAGTGACTACGATCAGTTGTTGCGATCTCCATTGCGATCCAAGGCTACGATCCAAGGTTGCGATCCAAGGCTGCGATCCAAGGTTACAATCCAAGGCTACGATCCAAGGCTGCGATCCAAGGCTGCGATCCAAGGCTGCAATCCAAGGCTGCGATCCAAGGCTGCGATCCAAGGCTACGATCCAAGGCTACGATCCAAGGCTGCGATCTAAGGCTGCGACCCAAGGCTGCGATCCATTGTTACGGTCAGAGACTGCGATCAGAGTTGCGATCACCCACCACGATCAAGAGTTACGATGGGTATTGCGATGGACATCTAAATTTTGTTTGAGTACTTATTAGACTTAGCCACTATCTAGACTAGTCTCGGATCATAGTTTACACGAAGATTAAAAAAATAAGTTAAAATTTTTAGGTCTAATAAAATCAATTTTTTTCCCTACTAGTTTTTGGCTATTTCTAACTCAATTTAAAATTTTGGCGATACAAAATTTTGTTGGCTTACCGTTTTGTCGGACTGGGGAATTAATCGTCGGACTGAAAATTCTCGGAACACTTCGAAATTTTAAACCACACCTCATCACAACAAATCCACTAAGATCCTAATCCATTCACAAGAATTTACCATGTCTAACAACAACATCAACACTGCGACTGCTAATCAAATTCGTTTGGAACAAGGTGGCAACGGTAATCCACCTGTGCTGACAGCCGGTTGCTACGTTCAGTGGAGATCTCATTTCCTGAGATTTCTAGATGGAAAAGAGAACCGAACCGCTCTTCGTCATTGCCTTGAGAATCCACCTCCAGTTTTTGTATTCAGACCCATTACCACACAAGCAGAAGATGGTACTTCATCAACTACACGAGCTATGGAGGATTTCGACACATGTCCTGCTGAGAAAAAGAAACTCCTCTAAGCTGAAGCCGATGATGTTAACTACATACTCGTTGGGATTGATAACGATATCTATTCCACGGTTGATGCATGTCCTAATGCTATGGAAATGTGGAATGCAATTCATCGATTAAAGCAAGGTGAGTCGATAAATGTTCAATATCTCGAGACTAATCTACTTTGGGAGTTTGGAAAATTCACATCCGAAGATGGTGAATCCATTGACTCATATTACTCGAGATTCTATAAAATGATGAATGAGCTTGTCAGATTTCAGTGCACCATCTCCAATCATCATGCTAATGTTCAGTTTCTACTTCAACTCAAACCGGAATGGCAAAGGTTTGTGACTTTGGTCAAACAAAGGGAGGATATCAATACTATATCTTACCACAAACTTTATGATATATTGAAACAACAACAGAATGAAGTGAATGAACTTAGGGCTGAAAAGGCAGAACGATCTGCAAACTCTATTGCTTTTGTGGGTGCTACTTCAACAAAACCCGTTCCCCGTCAACAACCACCTACACATTCCTCAAGGTCATCAAGTTCATCCACCAAACCTCTAGCTACTGCTAGAAACAAAGCAAAAGCAATTGTCCCCACTCCACCTCCAAAGTATGACACCGAGTCAGATGGAGATAGTGATGATGAACAAACTTCAAGGGACAAGAAGATTGAAGAACTCATGTCTTTACTCACCACAACTTATAAGAAGATCTACAAACCTACCGAAAACAACCTCATATCATCATCCAATGCTAGATATAAGGAAGTTGATCATGCACCTCGGTATGATCGTGATGCTATGTATGATAATCAGAGGATGCCGAATCAAGTTGGGGCTAGAGACACTGTAGGCACTCCGGTTGTGCAGAAGACTGGGATTCAATGCTTCAACTGCAAGGGATTTGGGCACATGGCTAGGGAATGCAAGAAGCCAAAATGGTTTAAGGATTCATGATATTACAAGGAAAAGATGCTACTGTGTAAGAAAGAAGAAGCATGGATTCCTCTCACAGCATATGAACTTGACTGGCGTGATGACACTGATGATGAAGCCGATGATCAAGTAGAGGCACATTATGTGTACATGGCAAAGATTCAAGAAGTGATTCCAGAGATTGCTGAAAATTCTAGACCAATCTTGGACACTGAGCCAATTGAAAAGGTACCATCAAATGATAACTATAATGTGTTTGCTAATGAACGACGGCATCCTGAGCAACCCAAAAGCATCATTGACACATATGTAATGGACATGGAGGATAGCAATATCTCTACGGATTCACAGCAATGTGTAATGATGACGGAAATGCTATTTAGGATACTGACTCGAAAGAGGACCGTGATTTGCTTGCGTCTATTATTGATTCTTTAAAACGTGAAATTAATGGAAACAAAGAGGCTAATAAACGTCTGAAGCAAGCAAACACATCCTTAGCCGAGGAGATAGACAGGCTTAAAGTGTGATTATGTAAAAGAAGCTGATCGACGAGTTGCAATAGCTAATGGTTTGGTATATGAACGTAAGGTGCTCAACGAACAATACTGTTCTGAAGTAACACACGAAATTCATATGTCAAAACAAAAGATATCAGAACTTGAAGAACAACTGCTGCTACATAAACTCCAAATTACTGGGTTAGAGTCGGTTAACAAAGAACAAACTGAGCTTTATAAACTCGTGAAGAAAAGGATATTAAAAAAATTCTTGATTTGGAAAAGAGAGTCGAAACGTTAAACAACATTGTTTACAAAACGGGTCAGTCTATTCAAACTATGAATATGCTCAATAGAAATATGAAAACCAGTTTGTTAAGCCTGAATATCTCAAGAACGTTCAATCTATAAAGCCTGGTATTTATGATATCGGTTGTTATGTTGATAATCTTGCTCTTATGTTTTCCCCTGACTGCGACGAAATCCTTCGTCACCAAGAAGAAAGTCGATCGAACTTAAGTGATTTGATAAACATTTCTGATTCTAGCAATCATATTAAGCTTGTCCCTCAAAAGGAACTTTCAAAAGAACAAAAGATGTATAATAGTGTTCCACCACCAAGTGATGAACCACAAAAGAAAGTTTCTTTAAAAAGTAGTTTCAAAAAATAATCAATTTTGTTAGAAAAGCGAATTTTGGATGAAAAACGTAAATGGGATGAGAAAAGCAAATGTGTTCAGCAATTTAGGTTTATAAAACAAGGGGTTTTAAATTTGTACAAAGGTGACGTCGACTATGAAAAAGTTTCTAGGGATACCGTTTGGAATATTAAACCTAACCCACAAGTAGAAGTCGTCATTCAACAATGCATTGTTCCAACCATTGATGATCTTTCAAAAAATGTGGAAATGTTTTATAACGCTCTCATAGAGGAAATGTTAACTGATTTAAGTTATGTTAAATCTCTTGAAGATGAAGTTGATTTTCTTCAAACTAAATTAGAGACACAAGAACACCAACTTTCTAACGAAATTGATCGACTTTCGAAGGAATATTTCTATGCTGACCATATGAATGCTATACTTGGTGTGTATACCGATCTTGATCAATATTGTCATGTATCATGTCTAGTTTCAGAAACGGACGAGAAATGTCGCAATCTTGAAGTAGAGCTTTCAAAACAAATTCAGTCATATAACAAACTTTTGAAAAGTTTTTCCCAACTTGAGAAACACTCCATTTCTCTTGAACTTGCTTTACAAAAAGGTGATAAATCTCATAATCATAAAAAGTGTCAAGAAATGGCAGCTTCTTCGTTTCGTCAATTAAATGAAAAAGGTTTCGAAATAAATGATTTGAAAGCTCAACTACAAGAAAGGGACATAGCCTTCAATGAGTTACAAAAACTCATTGAGAAAATGAAAGGAAAGTCTGTATTGGGTAAACCATCCGCCGTTCGTCAACCGAATGCGGTTAAATGCCCTAAATCCTCTGTTTTGGGACAATCCCCACAGACTTTGCCTAAGACAGGAAATGATAAGAGCACAAATGTGATAGCACCAGGAATGTATAAGATGAACACTAAGCCCACTCAAACTGGAACATCGCGGTTACCTCAGAATATTAAGAAAACTAATCAACGTGTGTCTTCTTCTACAGGAGTAATCCCCACTACTAGCGTTAGAGGACCACAGCTTAAGAGCACTAGAATGCAAGATAAGGTCATGCCTAACAATAGTCCAGGAAAGAAGTTGGAAGTAGAAGACCACCGTAGGAATTTTAAGTTTTCTAAGAATAAAACGTCTGTAACTGCATGTAATGATAGTTTGAATGCTAAGACCTCGAATGTTGAATTTGTTTGTGTTGAATGTGGAAAATGTGTTCGGACTTTCAATCATGATGCTTGTGCTCTTAATTATAATGGCGTGAATACTAGAACTAGGAAGCCTATTCTTGTGCCCACTAGTACTAGAGAACCCATAAGAACTTTGAACCAATCCACTGATCAATCACTTAAGAAACTAAGTGCGTTAGAATCCACTACTCTACGTAAACAAAGCAGGTTAAAAAAGCTTTATAAGAACATGATTAGGACATGTACACGGGGATATTCAAGATTTACACCATCCGGATACAAATGGGTACCCAAGACAACCCCTATTCTAATTGGGTCTATGAATGTTAGCTCGCCGTTAGAATCTAGGCCTACTACTATTTTGGAACCCGTTTCCATCAAGGGCTCCCATTTGTCAAATGCTACATTGTCTTCTAATTCTTCTATAGCTCGTCGAAATCATCCTATTCATAATGGACTCTTGGTGCACAAAGCACATGACGGGCAATCTCAAGATTCTCATTAACTTCGTGGAGAAGTTTCTAGGTACGGTGTGGTTTGGAAATGACCAGTTTGCACCGATACTTGGATATGGCGATTTGGTTCAAGGAAATCTCACTATCAAACGGGTTTATTACGTCGAGGGACTGAATCACAATTTATTCTCGGTTGGTCATTTTTTTGATGCGGATTTGGAAGTGGCTTTTCGGAAATCTACTTGCTATGCTAGAGACTACGATGGGAATGACCTTCTCACAGGTTCTCGTGGTTCTGATCTCTACACAGTAACTCTTCAAGACACATCTTCAACAAATCCAATTTGCTTAATGGATAAAACTTCATCCTCTCAAGCATGGTTATGGCATCAACGATGGTCACATCTCAAATTTTACACCATCAACATGATTTCGAAGAATGATATTGTGACCGGTCTTCCTAAGTTAAAATTCGTCAAAGACCATCTTTGCTCTTCTTGTGAGTTGGGGAAAGCAAAACGGAAGTCTTTCAAAACAAACACTACCCCGCGCTCAAAAGGATGATTGGAACTTCTACACATGGATTTATGTGGTCCCATACGTGTAGAGAGTATTAACGGGAAAAAGTATATTCTTGTGATTGTTGATGATTACTCTAGATACACATGGACTTTCTTCTTAAGGTCCAAAGATGAAACATCAAAGGTTCTCAAAAACTTTCTCAAGATGATACAACGCAATATTCATGCTCAAGTGTTAACCGTAAGAACGGATAGAGGGTACTGAATTTTTGAACAAGAACTTGCAATCTTACTTTCAAGAAGAAGGAATCGAACATCAAACGTCTATTGCTCGAACTCCTGAACAAAAAGACGTTGTCGAAAGACGGAACCGTACTTTGGTTGAGGCTGCTCGAACAATGCTTTCTGCTTCAAAATTACCGTTATTCTTATGGGATGAAGCAATTGCAACTGCATGTTAAACTCAGAATCGTTCTCTCGTCATCCCTAGACATGAAAAGACACCTTACCACATCATCAATGGCAGGAAACCTACTGTCAAATTCTTTCACGTATTTGGATCTTTATGCTACGTTCTTAAAGACGGTGAAAATCTCGACAAGATGAAAGAAAACGGTGATGCATGTATTTTTGTGAGGTATGCTACATTGTCGAAAGGATATCGGGTCTATAACAAGAGAACAAATATTATTGTCGAAACAATTCATGTGAACTTTGACGAATTGACACAAATGGTACTTGATCACAATAGCTCAAGTCCCGCTCCTCAATGTCCAGCAATGGCACTTACACAAAACAGTGTACGTCCCGTGCAAGAACGTCAAGAAAGTACTTCTACAGCAGACTCGACGGATACGACACAAATGAATGAGTTGGTTAATTTATATGATCCAATGTTTGATGAATATTACTATGGAAACAATCAAGTTGTGTCAAAGCCTTCCGCTGTCACTACTGCTGATGCACCCGAACAAAGTCAAAAAGACACAACTGGATCTACTTCAGCAACCGTTGCTCAAGAGACAATTCCATTGGATACTAAACAAACTCAAGAAACAGTCATACAACCAACATCACCAACCGTCAATGCTGAAGGAGGAAACAACAATCAAGTAGTCGATGCACAATCTGACGAAGAAGAATTTATCAATCCATTCGGTACACCGGTACACGAAGTCGGAGTGTCTTCTACTCAACATGTTGATCCGTCCAACATGCATATATTCTACCAACCATATCCATCCACTCACCATTGGAAACATGATCATCCATTCGAGTAAGTCATTGGAAATCCTTCACAACCAGTTCGAACACGCAGACAACTAGAAACAGATGGCAATATGTGTATGTATGCACTCACCGTGAGTTCGACTGTACCTACAAACATCAAACAAGCCATTACTGATCATGCGTGTATTGAATCAATTCAAGATGAAATTCATCAGTTTGAACGCCTAAATGTTTGCGAACTTGTTGACAGACCCTATGGAATGCCAATTTTAGATTTCAAATGGATCTGTAAAAGCAAACTAGATGAAGAAAAACCATCATCAAAAACAAATCTCGTCTTGAGGTTAAGGGATACCGTCAACAAGAAGGCATATACTACGATGAATCATTTGCTCCAGTTGCTCGTTTGGAAGTTGTCAGGATATTCCTTGCTTATGCTGCACATAAGGGCTTCACGGTTTTTTCAGATGGACGTTAAAACTGCTTTTCTCAACGGTCATTTGAAGGAAGAAGTGTATGTGAATTAGCCTGAAGGATTCATCGATCCTCATCATCCTGAGAAAGTCTATCGTCTCAAGAAGGCTGTATATGGACTTAAACAAGCTCCAAGGGCATGGTACGAAGAACTATCAAACTTCTTGGTTTCTAAAGGATTCTCCAAAGGTTCTATTGATCCTACTCTCTTTATTAATAAATATGGGGATGACATACTTCTGCTGCAAGTTTATGTTGATGACATTATTTTTGGTTCTACGAACCCAAAACTTTCAAAACGTTTTGAAAAATTAATGCACAACAGATTTGAAATGTCAATGATGGGGGAGCTAAAATTCGTTTTAGGCCTCCAGATTCATCAATCCCCATGTGGTATCTTTATTAACCAAGCTAAGTATGCTCAAGAGATACTTAAAAAGCATGGTATGACCTCGTGTGCTCGCGTTGGTACACCATTGTCGACCAAATCCCTATACGCTGACTTGTACTCATATCCCGTAGATCAAACGCGATATCGCAGTATGATCGGGTCACTTATGTACCTCACAGCCAGCATGCCTAACATTCATCATGCCACATGCTATTGTGCACGATATCAAGCCAGGCCTACTCAAAATCACCTCAAAGAGGTTAAACGGATCTTTCGGTACCTTAAGAATACCATTCACATGGGACTCTGGTATCCGAAGGAAATCGGTTTTCATCTAACAGCTTTTTCAAATTCTGATCACGCAGGTTGCCTTGATAGTCGAAAAAGCACTTCTAGTAGCATAAAATTTCTAGGGGAAGACAAGCTTGTGAGCTGGTCGTCAAAGAAGCAGGATTGCACTTCGCTCTCATCAGCTGAAGCAGAATATGTGGCTCTATCTGCGTGTTGTGCTTAAGTCCTTTGGATGAGAACTCAACTTACGGATTATGGCTTCCACTTTGATAAAATACCTATGTATTGTGACTCAAAGTCGGCCATAGCCATCTCTTGCAATCCGGTTCAGCACTCCCGTACCAAGCACATCGTAGTCAGATATCACTTCATCAAGGAACAAGTGGAATGTGGTATCGTGGAATTATACTTCGTCAGAACTGAGTACCAGATAGCATACTTGTTTACTAAAGCCCTATCTTAAAATAGGTTTCAGTATCTCGTTGGTCGTCTTGGTATGTAGTATATGACTACAGAAGATTTGGAGGTTTTAGCAAATGAAGCTGCTTGATATTCTCTCATAATGACTTCTAAGCGCATCACAGCTTAGAACTCGGACCTCAACTAAGGAAAGTTTATCTCGGATGATAACTTATCCTTCTCTACGATAAATTCATATTTCTCAGTTATGAGCTTCTCATAAAAACATTCAAAGTTTTTAAGTTCATGAAAAAACGATTTCTAAGTAAATGTCAGCTTAGAACTCGAACTTCAACTTAAGGAAAGTTTATCACGGATGATAAATTATCCTCCACAATGGGAAATTTATTTTTCTCGGTCATGAGCTAGTCACAACACAATCAAAGTTTTGAGCTCATGAAAAACGGACCCGAAATGGACGTGTACGTTTCAGTGCGCTTTCCCTATGCAATAGAAGAGAATTCTGTTATCCTGATTATTTTAAAACCGTGGAACAAAATTTTTCAAGAATTTCTCAAAATGTTTTTCTAAATCTTTCAAAATTGTGTGTTCAACACTCCCTTCCTCATATATGGTTTTTATATCTCAAAATTGTCATATGTTATTTTGATCAATTTTTGAGGGTGAGCGTTTTAAAATCAAGCCTTTAATGTTGTTGGGTACATCTCTAAAATTGTCACATTTTATGTATCCAACACATTCCAAAAATGGTTTAAAACTGTCATATGTTATATACTATATCGGATAAGGCATCTCTACTCCGTACCTCAACATATTTGTGGTGTTGTTTTTCCAAAATTTTGTCAAACTTTTGTTTCAAGACACACATATATTGTTGAGGCGGAGCATCCCGACTGAAAAAGTTCCATGATTCATGCGTGCACACATGTTTCTCTCCCAATTGGTTTTCAGAAATTGTCATATTTTAATCAATTGGTATCTCTAATATGATATATTTATATTAGAGATAGGGGGAGAAAATGTGATTAAAATGCAATACATTGCAACATGTGATCTTAAAGACTCAAGTGAAACTCTTTCCTTCACATGCTAAACTATTTCGTATATCGATGCATGTGTGTAGGGGGAGCTTTTCGGAAATGTAAAACTTTCAAGTGTTAAAAGTTTTGATTTTTATCAAACACTTTGAATGGTTTTCAATGGTTTATGGTTACGATCTATACCCAAAACAACCTACTATCCATGACAGAACGATGGAGTCAAAAGGTGGTTTAGGATAGGAAACTAAGTCCTATGATCCAACCAGAACCGGAGGGATCTACCCAAGGACATTCTATAGCTAGAAATAGTTGTCCTTAGGAAAGATGAAGTTGAATGAAGTAAAATGCGGACCAATTACTTAAGTTAGCACTGGAACAATCACAACAAGGTGCTAGTGATGATGTATTGGTAAGCATTGAAGGAGTTGAATATTCTATGCAACTTAGGCAGAAACCGGGTTAACACATCTATCGAAGACAAGTGTCATGGACCCAGTGATGTGATGCACAACCCTTCCCCAGCCATTCGAGTTTCTATCAAAAGAAACTTATCTCATTGTCATGGAGATCAACACGTATCTATTGACTTTCTCACTCCAAGTTATTTAATATTGAAAAGGTGGCAGTCTGCTCCAGCCTCCGATTACCAAAACGCACTTATTAAGTCTAGAGCCAAACGAGATCTATCTATAATCTCATTAGGACACAATGGAGTCCTACGCATTATCCTTGTTGTAGATTTGCTAAAAGCTATCCGGTGGTCTAATGTGGTGGAATATGGTGGTGGTAGCCATTGTTGGTTTAGAGAGAGAGAAGAGAGGTTGAATGTGAGAAATGTAAATGTATTAGGAATGAAATAAACACAAGCAACACCCCTCCTTGGAAGCTAAGGAGGGGTATATATAGTCACACACGCACCTTAAACTATACATCGAACCTAGTCTAGTCTAAGCGTGTGTGACTATGATAACTAACCGGAATTCTTAAATGTCGTCACATAAAGTGAGTTTCCAACAATCTTCCCCCATGGGACGACGTGTAGAATTCCTTACAATATTTTTCCTAACAAGTATATAATGATAAGAACAAGAGCTTTCATGAAGCGTCCAATGCTGATGATGTCTTCTGAGGCCTTTGACTTCAAAACGACTCATCTTTAACTTGTAGTATAAATACTGTAACGGCACGAGCTAAGTAACCCATACACTTCTGGTTAAGGAGAAGCTTCTGAATTAGCTTCCCCCTAATTCATGCCACATAAACTTGATGTAGAAGCTTTTTAAATAGCTTCCCCCTAAATCGACAATCCTCGTAAGCAACTTCAAAGCTTTCAATAAAGCTTAGAATAATTAAGCGCACAACGGAATCTAACGAGCAAATCCCATCATATAACATGATAACGTTGCTAAGAGGGATTGAGAGTAAGGGGTACACCAAGTAGATCAACAACTTCTCTTCTCACGCTTGAATAATTCTTCTGAATTTTTCTTCCCCCTGAGAGTTCAAGTTATGCGTACAAGAAAGAATCAAGACACTTCTTCCTCCACATAGTTGAAGAAAGTAAATCAATCCTAATTATGAAGCTCAAATACTGAAGTGGACACTTTATTCCATTCATGAAGTTGACATCATAACACCAGAGTCAATTAAGTCCCGGAAATGCACATATCTTCTTCCGGAGATGCACCAGAGTCAATTAAGTCCCGGGAGTGCATATAGGATAATGATGATGAATAATTACAACAATCAAACAATTAAACCTCGAATCAATAGTGTACCGTTTAGAGATTGATAACGCCACGAGTTAAAACACTGATTTTCTCTGCGGCTATGACAAATGTCATCCCGGAATATCTTCAAATCAAAAGAAGGTATGAAGTTCATCATGTGTACTCGTTGTGCGTTCAATGTGTCTTCTTCTTCCCCCTTGATGGTTTCAAATTCGGAACCATCAACAAATCGTACGCACATAAACCTGAAATCTCGTGAGAATAATAAATAAGCTGAATTATATATTTTGTGAGAACCAGTTGTTGATCGAAAATCTCTTCTCATAAACTCTCCATGGCCACCTGTACCAACCCACGTGAAAGCAATTTGAAGTGACCACTGAAAAGAATGAACCGGATACATCAAACATGAAGCTGAATAAAAATCCTTCGATCTTGTGACTTAAGCTTGCACTATTGTTGAATGAAGAACGGTGGAGAAATCTCTAAGTACTCAATGCATCACTGAAGAAGTCTATAAGCACAACACCTCTTGAAATTATCCACGTCGACTAAGCGCGTGACACTGAGTACAACAATGTAACCCCTTTAAGTGATAGTTATCCGAATCATCAACCATCCACCCCGAACCCGGAAACCAGACAATCAAGTCTTCATTCTAATATGAAGCACGAGCAAGTTATCTTTGAAAGATAAAATAAGTACACGCCTTCGAAAAAATCCGTCTTCAACGTCACGTAATTAATACCCGATCAAACAAAATCTGTAGCCACTAAAAAATCGCCCAATTTTTTCTAGGTCTCGTCTTAAATGAATTCTCGTCACATTTGTCTCGTCACGTTGTCACGTCATTTGTTGTCTCGTCGTCTCAATTCATTAAACAATTGGCTACAACCCATCATTTTGTTAAGCCCAGCCCATTGCCATCAATCTCATAACCCGGTCCATCAAAGGTTATAACACTTCACAATCCCTAATTTCACTCATAGTTTTCACTTAACCCTTGTCCTAGATACATCCGCCTCCTTTTCTCTCAGTACTCCCTTCACCTAGAAATCTCCGTCTAAACACTTCACTGACTTTCAATCTCATCAATCGCATCTAATATCACAAATCATATGATATCTGTGATTTTTGACGAAAGAGACACAACTTCAAGATCAATGCGAATTGATCTCAGGTAGGTCATTGATTGCATGTTTGTTTATGTGTTTGAATCGAAATAAAGAAATGATTATAACATGCTTGTTATACATTATTCTTAGATTTCGTATAATAAAAGTAGTTAAAGTCCAAACATTTGATCTGTGAAGATTAGTTTCGGATGAATAGATCTTTAAAAGATCTTGTTATATCTTTGAAAGATATAAGTCGAAACATAAACTGAGGTCATAATTAAGTTGGTTTGAGTCTAGAGTCTATGGGGTTATAGGAGACGATGGGATTAGATTAGTTATGGTTTTGAGGTGATAAAAGGTTGGAAGTGAGTCAGACTCAGTGAGTGAACTGAGTCAACTCGGTAATTACCGAGTTGACTCGGTTGAGATGGATTCAGTCAAGTGTTAAGTCTAAACAACATAGTCATGGTCATGAAAGATTTAAACTGCATCGTATTCAAATATTCAACCATCGCAGTCAAACATTATAACCCATCGCAGTCAAAGTAAAACAAGTCCATCGCAGTCTAAGAAGTCCCATCGCAGTCAAAGCAAAAAGGAGTCCATCGCAGTCTAGACCTTGGACCCATTACGATGGAACCCATCGCAATGAGAGTCTATCGCAGTCAAAGACTTTGACCCATCGTAGTCAAGATGTAGAGTCCATCGCAGTCGAAGTCCCATCGCAGTCTTACCTAGTTTGAACCCATCGTAGTCTAAACAAGGAGAGTCCATCGTATCCCATCGCGATGGTACCCATCGCAGTGGTACCATCGCAGACAATGCGATGTACCTGATGCTGAAACCTTATCCACAAGTAGTCCTTGTTCCTGAAAATCCGGGAATATGAATCTGACAATTTTCCTGGGTAACTTCATCATCCTAAACAAAAAAATAAGCCCAGAAAAATGATACCAGATACGAAAAATTTAGACCAGAAACAGTAAATATCCAGATATGAATACCATTTTTGACCACTTTTTGACTAACAAAAGCAACAAGACAACTTTCGACCACGAAAAACTCAAATTGACCATGGATGAATATGTTTTTGACTGATGACATACAAATTACATACAAGGACAAAAAGTTTTATGAATAATGGATATGAGCAACCAGTGACAAAATTAGTGCAATGTTTCCATAGAAATGAAACCATTAACACCATCGTGACAACAAACTAGACATACGGACCAAAAAAAATTATATAACGAGACACAAAAAAAAATTTAGACCACCTAAATCGAAAACATAAACACGATCCAAGGATGGAACCGAGGCTCTGATGCCAAATGTAGATTTGCTAAAAGCTATCCGGTGGTCTAATGTGGTGGAATATGGTGGTGGTAGCCATTGTTGGTTTAGAGAGAGAGAAGAGAGGTTGAATGTGAGAAATGTAAATGTATTAGGAATGAAATAAACACAAGCAACACCCCTCATTGGAAGCTAAGGAGGGGTATATATAGTCACACACGCACCTTAAACTATACATCAAACCTAGTCTAGTCTAAGCGTGTGTGACTATGATAACTAACGGGAATTCTTAAATGTCGTCACATAAAGTGAGTTTCCAACACTTGTGATATTGACAGAACATCTGAGTGATACGATTCACAATGAAGATGGAAATCTTGCTTGAGCCAGCATCAAAGAAGCTCATGGTAGGTAACTTGTGCGATTTAACATGAATCAAACTTGTGAGAACTGGAATGCAACTAAGTTTGGATTCTTAATTGATTCAAACTTGATTCCAGGTTTCTTCGCAAAATCCGTGTGATCTTGCCAGAACATTCAGAGTGACACTCCTTAGTGCTCACAGTGACGAATGGAAATCCTTCCAGTGTCAACATCAAACAGCACTGCGGTAGGTGACTCGCAAGATTCTCTATGAATCAAGCTTGTGAAAAACTGGAAAGCAACAATGGTGCGATTCTTTTAGAATCAAACATGTTCCAGGAAATCTGAATTGACGACTCTAATCAGACGGATAATTTATCCTTATGATTCACTCTTTACGTTCGTAGTCTGCTTTGAGACGGTCGAGTGAAGAGAACTGGCTACTACCGTCGGGAAACCCTGTCAAGGAGGTTCTTAATCGAATCTACCCGATCACAGGTACGGTATCTAATACCGTCTAACGGTCTTCACCGACTGGAGGTAAAACGCTACCGAGTTAGGGTGAAATATTCAAAGCCATTTCGTCCGTGTCTATATATGTTGATGCTTCAAGAAGGTGGCGTAGCTGTGTAACTGATGTCGATTCAAAAGTCACAAGAGAACAAGATGGCGATAATCAAGATACTTAAGAATGTAAGAATGTAATAGGTCATCTTGTCACAAGAGCTCAAGATGAACACTATCAAGAATAGATTGAAGATCTCATGCACTCAAAGTCAAATGACAAAGGCTTAAGATAAAGATCACAAAGTCATGAAGGAACAAAGCCGTTACAAACAAGATCAAGACCAAGATGAAAGACCAAAGCAGGAAGATCTCCTCTAAAAGAATGTATTCACTCAATCATCTTATGCCTTTTAAGCTTTTTAAGATGACCGATACATTGGGGGAGATTGTTAGCCCTATATTTTATATAGTCGAACAAGAATGTAATAGGTCATCTTAGTAGTTAAAGGTCTTGTATTGTAATAGGTTAGTCGGGTTAACCGGGCTTGGACTTTAAGCAGATATTGTCTAAGTTAGGGGCGTAAGCCCAAGTGTAAGCTAAGGCCGGCCCAAGTCACGAAGCCCACGGCCTAACAAGCCAAGGGTATATAAACCCTCTTCCATGTGTAGAAGAGGGTGTTGGTTACCATTTTACTTTATCTCTCTAAAGTGTTTAACCTTCCAAATTCTCTATTTTTTCTCTCTCTACTTTCTTCTCTATCTCTCTCTAAATATCAACTAAATCTTGTGTTATGGATTGATATGGGAATAACAATATATATATATATATATATATATATATATATATATATATATATATATATATATATATATATATATATATATATATAGAGAGAGAGAGAGAGAGAGAGAGAGAGTTAGGATCAAATGAGAAGAAACCTTAAAAATAAGAAGGATAAGAAGAAACTATAACCGTATATTCGAGATGCATCCACTTAAATTAGATATATCTTTATAATCTTAGATGCATTATAATGCATTATAACGTGTTTTATAGCTTCTAATTAGATGCATATACGTATATTAGAGGCATTTTATAATTTATCTATATTTTTGTTCTTCTACACGTGCCAAAATCATGATAATCAATTTGCACCATCTACACATCAAATTAACTTCCGAAACTCAATATGGTGCATCTACATGAATATAAATGCATCTAATACAACTCGTTGCATCTCAAATATGTGGTTTTAGTTTCTTCTCACCACTTCTTATTTTAAGTTTCTTCTCACTGGATCCTTACTATATATATATATATATATATATATATATATATATATATATATATATATATATAT
>JANFOE010002651.1:62500-67500 GCA_025667525.1 Glebionis coronaria | reverse complement strand
TGGTATTATTGAAACTTGCTTGAATATGAATAACCCCCTTTGGTATTTTACGTGTACTCTTACGTGAACCAATACGTCCACGTGAACCCTTTTTCGGTATAGCTTTTGCCATATTTTATCATCTCATAAATTTGAGTCAGAGATAAATGGATATATCCATTTCATGTCAAAACAGATTCCCTATTTGTATATCAGGTCTTTAATGAGTCTTATTATCCTTGTCTTTGTTTATGTCTATTATCCTTGTCTTTGTTTATGTCTATTATCCTTGTCTTTGTTTATGTCTTGGGTTCGAACAAATTACTATAATTCGTCCCCTACGACGTATTAGTCGACACTTTTCACAAATTTTACGAACGGAAGCTCTTATTTTCATATTTGCCACTCCTTACTTTAATTTTGAATTTCCTTCTTGGAATAAAATAAGTTTCTTGAAATTTTCAATTTTGAAGGGTATTCCTACGAAATAAATAGGGAAACACCTAATCTTTCGAATCTTTGTTGCGGAGTCGATAAATTATACGACCTCTGGTTGAATCATACCGACTTACTTCAATTTTGACTCTATCGCCTGGCAGTATCCGTATAAAACTACGTCGGATCTTTCCTGAAACATAACCTAGAATCATATCTTCATTATCTAAACGAACCCGGAACATACCATTGGGAAGCGATTCAGTAATTAAACCTTCATGAATCCATTTTTGTTCTTTCATTCCAGGCAAAACCCCCTTGAAGTATTCACTAGTGGAGGAAGAACCCTATTAGACAACCCAGCACTTCTCTTTTCTTTTTCACAAATAAGAAGTTTCGTATTCAATTCGGATATTAGAAAGATTACCATATATAACACAAAATTTCTCCGCCTATTCTTTCTAGTCTAGCCTCTCGGTCTGTCATTATACCCCGAGATGTAGAAAGAATTACAACACCCATCCCACCTAAAATTCTAGGAATTCTTTGATAGTTAGAATAGATTCGTAGACCCGGCCTACTGATCCGTTTTAAATTTAAAAGATTTCTATAAGCGCTTTTCCTATTCCTTCTATGTCGTAGGGTTAAAACCAAAAAATATTTGTTGTTTTCTCGATGTTTTCTCACGTTTTCGATAAAACCCTCTCGTAAAAGTATTTTTACAATACTTTCGCTTATATTAGTAGATGCTACTCGAACCACGCTTTTTCTATACATATCGGCATTTCGTATAGAGGTTATTATGTCAGCAATAGTATCACTACCCATGATTAATTAAAATTATTGGTGCCTCCAAATTTGGATATAATCAACATGTTTTTCTTTTTTTTTTTTTTACGTATTTGTTTATGAATATTAATTTTGAAAGGTATATACTTGAGACAAAATCTACTAAATGAATCTTAATCTATTTCTTTTAAATACCCTACTATAACCATATCGTGGTCTCATTTTATAATACCTCGGGAGCTAATGAAACTATTTTAGTAAAATTGAACTGTCTCAATTCTCGGGCAATCGCACCAAAAACTCGAGTTCCTTTTGGATTTCCTTCTTGGTCAATGACAACTGCAGCATTGTCATCATATCGTATTATCATACCGTTGTCACGTTTAAGTTCTTTACAAGTACGTACAATTACAGCTCTGACCACTTCTGATCTTTGTAGAGGCATGTTTGGAACTGCGTCTTTGATCACAGCAACAATAACGTCACCAATATGAGCATATCGACGATTACTAGCTCCTATGATTCGAATACACATCAATTCTCGAGCCCCGCTGTTATCTGCTACATTCAAATGGGTCTGAGGTTGAATCATATCATTTTTTTTTTATCTGTTTTTACAATACAAGGGTCAAAGAAAAAAAGAAATATTATTTGTCCAAAAAAAGAAACCTGCATCCGCTATTTTGAATTAAGGCCTATTTCTTTTTTAGCCCGAAATGATAAATTGAGCTCGTATAGGCATTTTGGACGCTGCTATTGAAATCGCCCTTCGGGCTATATTTTCTGTTACTCCACCCATTTCATAAAGAATTCGACCAGGTTTAACAACAGCTACCCAATATTCGGGAGAGCCTTTACCTGAACCCATACGTGTTTCCGCGGGTCTTACTGTAACTGGTTTATCTGGAAATATACGAACCCATATTTTTCCACCGCGACGTGCATTTCGTGTCATTGCTCGTCGACCTGCTTCTATTTGTCTAGATGTGATCCAAGCGGGTTCAAGTGCCTGAAGAGCGTATTTACCAAAACAAATAGTATTACCTCGATAAGATATTCCTCTCATTCTTCCTCTATGTTGTTTACGGAATCTGGTTCTTTTGGGGTTATAGTTGATGGTTTGTTTTGAATTCCATCTCTACTACAGAACTGGACGTGAGAGTTTCTTCTCATCCAGCTCCTCGCGAATAAAAATAAATTCAAATTAAAGATTTAGAATTCAATCAATTCAGATATATATAATATAATTTGAATTAAGATATACATGTATTTAATAACTAATCCGCTGACTCATGTCATGGATTTCATTTAATCTAGATCAAATCCACTATTAATTTGTATATCTTGTTTGTATAGTAAATAGATAACTAAATATATTAAATAACTATTTTTTCTTATATTTATCTATTTTAGATTTAGAATGTTAAAAGGAATCTTTCTTTTGTTTTACTTTTTATCGTATTGGATTTCACCCTATTAGCAATCCAAGAAAATAAAGTTTTCGCGGGCGAATATTTACTCTTTCCATTTCTATTTCAGTTCTATCATGAGTTCATGAACTTTTCCGAATAGATGAATTGGTTTCTGGTCGGTTCCGCCATCCCGATCAATGAATCGTTCGAATTCATTTTCACTAGAATCTTTTGAATTCACAGGTTCCATCGTTCCCATCCCTTCTTACTTAATGGTTAGGTCTGAATTCTACAATGGAGCTATTAGTTCTTGAGTCAATATTCTTAGTCTTTATTGGCTCGAAGCTCTTTATTTTTTGTTCGATGAGCAGATCCTTTTAATGATGAATCCTTATTGATGCTTTATTACACAGATTTTTTATGAGATGACTCATAGACCTTACATATTGGAATTTTATATCATCAATATTCTTTTTCTTTCTTTCTTTCATCCTTCCATTTATCCATACCCTTTCTTTTTTATTTCTGTTGACTATTACTTAAGACGCAGATTTTTTAATGAAAAAGTATTTCAGTTGCTACAACAATATGAAGAATATATCATATCTTGACGGGTTCTTTGGATCCAGATAATACGAAGGGATGAGTTGGTTATTACTTCGATAGTTATTTGTTTATACTATGGGGCTGGTTACTAACCCTCAAAAAACCAACGAGTCACACACTAAGCATAGCAATTTTATCAAAAGATTAATTTAATTTTTATTAAACCCTATAGAATTAGAATTGTTTGTTCATTTTTTTATTGAAGAGAAAATAAAAATAAGAAATGAATTTCTATTTTTGTTCCATCGCCGGATAGAATGCAAAGGGAAATAAAGGTTTATTTTATTATTCCCCGTCTATAAATATCCAAATTTTGATACCTAATACCCCATAGATTGTTCGAACTGTATAGCAACAATAATCAATTTTAGCTCGAATGGTTTGTAGTGGAACCCTGCCTTCTCTGATCCATTCAACACGCGCAATTTCTTTTCCGTCGATACGTCCTGCAATTTGCACTTGAATTCCTTTTGTATCTGCTTGTTCAGTTAATTCTATAGCCTTTTTCATTGCTTTGCGAAAAGAAACTCTATTTTTTAATTGGCCGGCTATAAATTCTGCAAGAATATTAGGGTTTCCGTAAGGCTTTTCGATTCGTGTGATAGCAATGTTAAGTTTTCTATTTACAGAATTAAATTCTTTTTGTAAATTCATCTGTAATTCTTCGATTCCTTGGGGTCGACTTTCAATTAATATTTTTGGAAATCCCATATAGATTATGATTTGGATCAGGTCGATTCTTTTTTGAATCTCTATACGCGCAATTCCCTCAACGCCAGAGGATGTTTTCATATTTTTTTGTACATAATTCTTGATATAATTTCTTATTTTTTGATCTTCTTGCAGACCCTCAGAATAATTTTTTGGTTGTGCGAACCAAAGGGAATGATGACCTTGGGTTGTACCAAGTCTGAAACCAATTGGATTTACTTTTTGTCCCATGTTCCCCCATTACTATTACTATACATATGATAATACGACATAGTTGTATCTTTTTTTTTCCATTTTGTTTTTTGTGACCACGTAATAGAGTCGGTATCTAATCCACCTAAGGATATATCTTTCATTACAATAGTTATATGGCAGGTAGGTTTGTGTATGGCAAAACTACGCCCTCGAGCTCGAGGTTTTAATCTCTTCACGATAGTACCTTCATTTACTTCGGCTTTACTAATGACTAAATTTGCTTCATTCGAACCCATATTGAAACTAGCATTTGCTGCTGCAGAATAAACTAATTTGAAAATGGGATAACATGCTCGATAAGGCATGAGTTCTAATATCATAAGTGTTTCTTCGTAGGAACGCCCACGAATTTGATCAATTACTCTTCGCGCTTTGTGAGCAGACATAGATATATGTTGACCTAAAGCGTATACTTCTGTTGTCATAAAGTTCGCCTCCTACTAATCAATGATAAATATCTATCTATATTATTATATTATTTCTATTTTATTATAAATAATATATAAACAAATTTAACGACGAGACCTATTATCGCTTTTTGCATGTCCTCGGAAATTTAAAGTGGGTGCGAATTCTCCCAATTTGTGTCCTACCATACGATCCGTTATATAAATAGGTAAATGTTCCTTTCCATTATGGATTGCAATAGTATGGCCAACCATTATGGGTATAATGGTAGATGCTCGGGACCAGGTTATTATTATTTCTTTTTCTTCTTTTGTGTTAAGCTTATTTATTTTTTTTAATAAATTATTCGCTACAAAAGGATTTTTTTTTAGTGAACGTGTCACAGCTTCCTCCTATTTTTTTTGT
>JANFOE010002651.1:22500-37500 GCA_025667525.1 Glebionis coronaria | reverse complement strand
CGGGGTTAACCATTTTGTTAAAATATCCACATCTTGATTGAAAGGAATTCCTAAGAATCCAACGAACAAAGTAAATAGAATTAATATAAGTATTGGGAATAACATAGTGTTATCTGATTCATAAGGATACAAAGAAGTCTTCGTATTGCCTAAATTAGGAATCGAAAGAAAAGGTTGGATCAGATTTCTTACATTCTCATCAATTTGATCAACTTTATTTGAAAAAAAGGAAGGACGGCCACTTTTTAATAAAGTTACCAAACGCCGGTTTTTGTTACTGATTTTTGAACCCGCTTTACCCCATAGAGATATTGAATACAGGGGGGTATTCCTTTTTCCACTGTAATTTTGAAAATGAACGTTTAAATGTCCTTCAAAAGTAAGTAAATAGATTCGACACATATAGAATGCGGTTAATCCCGCGGTAGACCAAGCTATTATTGCAAAAATAGGTGAATACAACCAACTATCATTAAGAATTTCATCTTTCGACCAAAAACAGGCAAGAGGTGGAATACCACAAAGAGAAAGTGTACCTAATAAAAAAGAATTTTTAGTAATTGGTACATATTTTGTTAAACCCCCCATAAGAACCATATTCTGACTTTTTTTTGGACAATATCCAACAAGAGTTTCCATTGAATGAATAACGGATCCCGACCCTAAGAACAATAACGCTTTTGAATAAGCATGAGTAATCAAATGAAATAAGGCACTGCGATAAGACCCCATACCGAGAGCTAACATCATATAACCCAATTGAGACATTGTGGAATAGGCTAAACCCCTCTTAATGTCTTTTTGAGCAAGAGCTAAAGTAGCTCCTAAAAAAACCGTTATTATCCCTATCAAAGAGATAAAATTCATTATGTGGGGTATGACTATGAAAAGAGGCATAAGTCGAGCTACAAGAAATATTCCCGCTGCTACCATCGTAGCAGCATGTATAAGAGCCGAAATAGGAGTCGGCCCTTCCATTGCATCAGGTAACCATACATGAAGGGGAAATTGTGCAGATTTAGCAATAGCACCGGCAAATAATAGAACAGCGCACAAAGTAACAAATAAAAAATTGACCTCATTATTAGAAATCAAGTTATTAAATATTTGGAATAAATCACGAAATTCGAAACTCCCGGTTATCCAATAAAACCCTAAAATGCCTAATAATAAACCAAAATCGCCAACACGATTAGTTACAAACGCTTTTTGACAAGCCTTTGCTGCAACAGGTCGTGTGAACCAAAATCCTATTAATAGATACGAACACATTCCAACTAATTCCCAAAAAATATAAATTTGTATCAAATTTGAACTAGTAACTAATCCCAACATGGAAGTACTGAAAAAACTCATATAAGCAAAAAATCTCAAATACCCGTGGTCATGAGACATATAATTATCACTATAAATAAGAACTAAAATTCCAACAGTAGTGATTAATATTGACATAATAGAAGTAAGTGGATCAATCAAGTATCCAAATTCTAAAGAAAAATCATTATTGATAATCCAAGACCATACATATTGATAGACAGAACTGCTATTTATTTGCTGAATAGACAGATTTATGGAAAAAATCATGACTATACTTAACAATAAAACGCTCTGAAAAGCCCACATACGACGAAGACTTTTTGTTGCCGTCGGAAAAATAAGAAGTCCCAACCCTATTAACATAGGAACTGGAAGTGGAAGAAAAGGTATTATCCACGCATATTGATATGTCTGTTCCATAAAAAAAGTTTTTTTTCTTAATTAATTGTTTCCGATTCACCGGATCTTAGCTCTTTCGAAAAAGTAAATAAAAAATAAAGATATGCACTAACTTATTTAATAATTTATATTTATATTAGTATTTATATTATTCTGAGTCTTTTCAAAATTGTTCAAATATGCAAAACAAGAAATTACAATTGGTCAAATGATATAACCAAGTGACATATAAAAACGAATACTTATAATAGTAAAATAGGAAAATAAAAAAGAATCATTATTATTATGAAAATTTCTCGTAATAATATTATTGATATTCAGATGAATTTTTAGGCTAAAAAGAGTACTTGATGCTAATATGAATTAGAGGATTAACTAAGGTCGTTGGTCTAATGAAATAAAACCTCTTGATTTTAGTTAGTTTATTTTAACTCATTAACTAATTCATTATGGGATTGATTGTTTTCCATTTCAATCAAAACAATTTATTAGGAATATTTGGAAAGTTTATATATAGTTATAGTTCTAAAATGAACTTTTTATCGAGCAAGCATAAAAAATGACTTAGATCATTTTTTATCAAACTACATACCCTTTAACAGATTTTTGACTAGTCTCATTCAAGTTTTAAAGTTTAGGTGTATTTTTTTTTTTTTTTTTTTTCAGCTTTTACTAAAAAAAGACTCAATTTATTAGGCAAAAGTTTACAAGGTATTTTATTACATGTAAATTACATGTAAATAAAATATAGAATGACTACAATAAAGGTGTTTTAGGTTCTTTATTTCTTTTGATTTCTATCCCATAGCAGATGAGATATAAACAACGAGAACTAAGAGTTCCAAACCAAAAATTTTTGGTTTTACAAAGAGTGTATGGAAAAATTTTGTTATTTTGAGTCATTTTTGATAAAATTTTCACAGATCTTTGACGTATCTAGATTTCTATTAAGAGAATCTTTTAGAAAAAAAAATAGATAATAAATAAGATAAGAAATAATAATTCGTTTTGAACAATAGATGTCTTTCACATCCAACTATAACAAGGACTAACTTCTTCTTTTTTAAATGGCAGTTCCAAAAAAGCGTACTTCGATATCAAAAAAGCGTATTCGTAAAAATATTTGGAAAAGGAAAGGATATTGGGCGGCATTAAAAGCTTTGTCATTAGGGAAATCTCTTTCTACCGGGAATTCAAAAAGTTTTTTTGTACGACAAACAAATAAGTCCTAAAATATTATATTGGAATAATTTGGAATGGATTTGACTAAAAAAATTGGATCAGTAATTTATTAATTTCCTATTAATTAAATTATTATTAAATTAAAGTTAATATAAAATTAACAGTTGGCAGTTCCTATTCTAATCAATATGAAACAGACTCTTAATCGTATAAAAAGAATTCTTCTATAAAAATAAAAAAGAATAATTATTATTTTATAATTATTATTTTATAATTAATATTATAATTTAAAAATAAAATAATAATAATTATATAATAATTAAAATGAATCAATTTTTATTTTATTTAATAGATTGTCATTCAGATTTTGGTGGTGGGGAGTCCTCTTTTCCCCATCGACCTTTACAAGTACAAGAATAAATAATGAAAAAAATTATATTTATCAGGAAGGGCAGATAGAATATTTTTAGTTGAAATTAATTCATTGTTCAAACTAATCCATTCCGTGTTAAAGACTTTTGGATCACTTTCTGACTTCTTCATTTTATTATATATTACTATACTTACTATATTCAATTCAATTTCTTTTCCATATATATCCAATTTTCAGTCCAATCAATAATCCATAAAAGAACTTAATTGTTGAGATATTATGTACAAGTGGCAATTTGGAGTAATCCAAAATAGACATATTTTAGATTCATTGATAAAATTGAGTTTGTGTTTCAAATGGAATTTATTAAATCAGATAAACTAGAAATAATGACAATAAAAGAAAAAGTTTTTTAGTCTATCGAAGAATTATATAGTTGCAAGAGTCGTATTTTAGAATCGGCTAAACTACGTCAAAGGCCTAAAACCAGACACCTTAAAGAAACTACTGAACCTTTATTTCACTCTTTTTTTCTTTACTAAAAAAAACTTATTTGAGTGAATTGACTTGTTCAATCTCGACGATTGAATATAAATAGGTTATTATGAGTTCGAGCAAGCCGCTATGGTGAAATCGGTAGACACGCTGCTCTTAGGAAGCAGTGCTAGAGCATCTCGGTTCGAGTCCGAGTGGCGGCATACCATCTTCTAAAAGATATCAAATGGATCCTATAATAAAATTAAATTAAATTCCCAATTTCTATTTCTTAATTAATACGGGGGGGTACCCCGTTTTTTCATTTTTATGATATTTTCAACTTTAGAGCATATATTAACTCATATTTCCTTTTCTATTGTTTCAATTGTAATTACAATTCATTCGATAAGCTTATTGGGCAATCAAATTAGAAAACCATATTATTCGTCAGAAAAGGGGATGATAGCTACTTTTTTATGTCTAACAGGATTGTTAATAACTCGTTGGATTGATTCGGGCCATTTTCCACTAAGTGATTTATACGAATCATTAATTTTTCTTTCCTGGAGTTTCTCCCTTATTCATATAGTTCCTTATTTCAAAATAAGAAAAAATTATTTAACAACAATAACTGCCTCAAGTACTATTTTTACCCAAGGCTTTGCTACATCGGGTCTTTTAAATGAAATACATAAACCCACAATATTAGTACCCGCTCTACAATCGGAATGGTTAATAATGCACGTAAGTATGATGATATTGAGCTATGCGGCTCTTCTTTGTGGATCATTATTATCAGTAGCACTTCTAGTCATTACATTTAGAAAACTTTTTTATAGTTCTAAAAGCAAGAATTTATTCAAATTAAATGGGGCATTTTCTTTTGGTGAAATCGAATACAAGAATGAAAGAAACAATATTTTTCAAAAAAAATATTGTTTTCCTGTTAACAATTATTACAAGGCCCAATTGATTCAACAATTAGATTATTGGAGTTATCGTGTAATTAGCCTAGGATTCCTCTTTTTAACCATAGGTATTCTTTCAGGAGCAGTATGGGCTAATGAAGCGTGGGGATCGTATTGGAGTTGGGATCCAAAGGAAACTTGGGCGTTTATTACTTGGATCATATTCGCCATTTATTTGCATACTCGAACAAATACAAATTTGCAGGGGACAAATTCTGCAATTGTGGCGACTATAGGTTTTCTTATAATTTGGATATGCTATTTTGGGGTCAATCTATTAGGAATAGGGCTACATAGTTATGGTGCATTTACGTTAACCTCTAGTTAAACTAAAGAAAAGTTACAAACATACGGTATATATAAAACACTTTGCGTCAACCGGCGAGAACCATGTGAATCAAGTAGTGTACTGATTCACGCGGTTCTCGCAAAGACCAAGCGGATTGGGTGAAAATTCAAATTCATATTTTGTTTTTACTTTATTAATAAAATAAATTCTATTTTTTCTTAAAAAAACTATCTATAAAAATAATTAGATAGAATACCTTCAACCTTGTCAACTGATAGTGAAAGAACAAAATCGGGATACATACCAATACCTATTACAGGTAGAAAAATGGAGATGGAAACAAATAACTCGCGCGGTCCAGAATCAAAAACATAAGAGTTTGGAGTATTAAATAACTTGTATCCATAGAACATCTGGCGTGACATAGATAATAAATAAATAGGAGTTAATATCATTCCAATTGCCATTACAAAAGTGATGGCAATTTTTGGCATTAAAAGATATTTTTGACTGGTAATTATTCCTAAAAAGACTATAACTTCTGCAACAAAACCACTCATACCCGGTAATGCAAGGGAAGCCATGGAAAAGCTACTGAACATCGTAAATATTTTTGGCATGGGGATAGCTACTCCGCCCATTTCGTCGAGATAAACAAGACGGATTCTATCATAACTCGTTCCTGCCAAGAAAAAAAGTGCAGCACCAATAAATCCATGAGAGATTATTTGTAAAATAGCTCCGTTGAGTCCCGTATCGGTTATAGAAGCAATTCCTATAAGTATAAAACCCATATGAGATACCGAGGAATAGGCTATTCTTTTTTTTAAATTACGTTGGCCGGGAGATGTTGAAGCTGCATAGATTATTTGTATTGTACCTACTATCATCAACCAAGGGGAGAAAATATAGAATGAGCATGTGGTAATAATTCCATATTAATCCGAATCAATCCATACGCTCCCATTTTTAATAAAATTCCGGCTAGAAGCATACAAGTACTGTAATGTGCCTCTCCGTGGGTATCTGGTAACCATGTATGTAGGGGTAAAATCGGTAATTTGACAGCAAAAGCGATAAAAAATCCAATATAGAATATTATTTCCAAAGCCACAGGATACGACTGATTAACTGATGTTTCAAAATTTAATGTTGGTTCATTAGAACCATATAAACCGATACCCAGAACTCCCATTAAGAGAAAAATGGAACCCCCCGCCGTGTACAAAATAAATTTTGTGGCTGAATAGAGACGTTTCTTTCCTCCCCACATGGATAGAAGTAGATAAACCGGAATTAATTCTAATTCCCACATGATAAAAAAAAGTAAAAGGTCCCGAGAAGAAAACGATCCTATTTGACCACTGTACATTGCTAACATCAAGAAATGGAATAATCGAGAATCCCGAGTAACAGGCCAGGCCGCTAAGGTAGCTAAAGTAGTGATAAATCCTGTTAATAAAACGGGTCCTATAGACAGTCCATCTATTCCTAATTTCCAACGGAAATCAAAAAAATTGATCCATTTATAGTCGTCTACTAGTTGGATTAATGGATCGTCCAATTGGAAATGATAACAGAATGCATAGGTTGTTAGAAGAAGTTCTAACATGCATATACATATAGTATACCACCTAATTACCCTATTTCCTTTATGGGGAAGAAAGAAAATTAAGGAACCCGCAAATATTGGTAAAACTACAATTATTGTTAACCAAGGAAAATTGTTCGTGGTAAAGACAAGATACGCTTGGACCAGAAAAACATGTGCCCAAAAATATATTATTTTTGGGCACATGTTTCGGCGGTAAAAAAAAATGGACTCAAGGAGAGGTTTATGTAACGTATTAATAAGCTATACCCATACTGCGGGTTGTTTCATGCCATAAATAAACTCGAACACTCAAGAAATCCGTTGGGCAGGCGGATTCGCATCTCTTACAGCCGACACAATCCTCTGTTCTTGGAGCGGAAGCTATTTGTTTGGCTTTACATCCGTCCCAAGGTATCATTTCTAATACATCCGTAGGACAGGCTCGGACACATTGAGTACACCCGATACATGTATCATAAATCTTTACTGAATGTGACATTGGATCAATATTTTTGAACGTGATAAAGTTTCAATCTAGTAAATTGATAAATGAATTATATATTTAAATACTAATACTAGATGAATCAATGAGTTACCCGGTTTTTTCTGGATTGACAGTGCCAAACTACTTTGATTTCTTATCTTTGTGATAACATGATCATACCTTACGTGGCACACATGCTAATTTGAATTGATTTATGACAATTCTAATTTTATTTTAATAGGATAATATTATTTATTCAACAAATTAGCTTGATTTATACGAGTCGATTTTCTGTTACGATAAATTGATGAAACAATCGCGAGTCCAATAGCGGCTTCAGCAGCTGCAATAGCTATAACAAAAATGGAAAAAATTGCTCCTTTTAATTGACGACTATCAAAAAAATCAGAAAATGTTACAAAATTGAGATTAACCGCATTTAATATAAGTTCAAGACACATAAGAGCCCTAACCATATTTCTACTTGTGATCAATCCATATAGACCGACAGAAAATAAATAGGCACTCAAAACAAGTACATGTTCGAGCATCATTAACCAACTCCTTATCAATCTCGATTCATTTCAATATGAACAACAATTTATTGACTAGAATAATGAAATAAAGGAATATATTGGGAATAGATCAAACTAATAAAGACTTTCTATTTTATATCCAAAGTAAAATAGAAAAAGGAAATGCATGTAATAGCTCATAACAAGGTTTTTCCGGTTCTAAAGAGTTATTATTGACGAGCTACAGCAATTGCGCCGATTAACGCAACTAAAAGAATTAGTGAAATAAATTCAAACGGAATAAAAAAATCTGTTGATAAATGAATCCCAATTTGTTGACTATTACTTATCAGATCTTGCTCTATAATCTGGCTTGCTTTTGTAGTCCAAATAATCCCGTACCATGACGTATCTGGAATAGTAGTAATTAGTGAAAAAAAAATACTTGTGCAGACTACGGAAGTTACTCCATCTCCCACGGTCCAAAGTTGGAAATCTTTGGAATATTCTGAACCATTTATGAACATCACAGCAAAAATGATTAAAACATTTATGGCTCCTACGTAAATAAGGAGCTGCGCGGCAGCTACAAAATGCGAGTTTGATAGAATATAGAATAAAGATATACAAACAAAAACAAATCCCAACGAAAAGGCAGAATAAATGGGATTGGGAAGTAATACTACTCCCAGACCCCCTAATATAAGACCCAATCCCAGAAAGACTAAAAGAAAATCATGTATTAGTCCAGGTAAATCCATTATATATAAAATAAGAGATAAATAAATCAAAATCTTTCATAACTTTATTGACACCCGGTCAGGAAAAAAGAGGGAAATCTACTTTTTTATAATAGTTCTTAATTATTATGAAATTTAAAATTACATTTTCATGGATATGGATTGATGTAGATATAGTTATTGGCCTAATCTCTTGAAAGAGTAATTTCAATCTATATATTTGCAAATCCTCAATATAGTCATAGAGATCTATTTAATATAAATTAAAACATGATTCTCGTCTCCTAATCAATATTCAATATAATCAATATCAATAGAATTATGAATATATTAATAAAATTCTAGTTAGTCACCAAATAAAAAGCCTCGATCAAAATGCGTTATTAAGTTTTTATTTCAGGCAAATTTAAAATTGTTCGAATTGTGTAATCGTCAATTACTGACATTGGTAACCGACCCAAAGCAATTTGATTATAATTCAACTCGTGACGATCATAAGTAGAAAGTTCATATTCTTCAGTCATTGATAAACAATTTGTTGGACAATATTCAACGCAATTACCACAAAATATGCATACTCCAAAATCAATACTGTAATTAAGCAATCGTTTCTTTCTAATATCACTTTCCAATTTCCAATCAACAACGGGCAGATCTATAGGACATACGCGAACACATACTTCACAAGCAATGCATTTATCAAATTCAAAGTGGATTCGGCCGCGGAAACGCTCGGATGTAATCAATTTTTCATAGGGATATTGAATAGTTACAGGTAAACGATTCGCGTGTGATAAGGTAATCATAAAACCTTGACCAATATACCTTGCGGCTCGTACTGTTTGTTGGCCATAATTCATGAACTCAGTTACCATAGGGAACATATCGGGAATATCTATAAAAAATAGGATACTTGTTTCTTTCTCTTGTTTGGGACAAGTCATGAATATAGAAGTATTTTTACAGTGAAAGAAGTTGGGAAGAAGTTGTTAATAATAGATTACCTAGAGAAATAGGTAAAAGAAATTTCCATCCAAGATTTAATAATTGGTCCATTCTCAGCCTCGGTAAAGTCCATCTTGTTGCGATAGGAATGAACAAGAACAAATAAGTTTTAGCTAATGTAATAAAGATACCAATTATTGTTCCAAAGACTCTACCCCTTTGAGTAATTTCAAAAAGCTCGGGAATAAATATGTATGGAATAGAAAGATTCCAACCCCCCAAGTAAAGAACTGTTACAAATAATGAAGAAACTAGTAGATTTAAATATGAAGCAACGTAAAATAAACCAAATTTGATACCGGAATATTCGGTTTGATAACCTGCTACTAATTCTTCTTCTGCTTCTGGTAAATCAAAAGGTAATCGTTCACACTCTGCTAGGGAAGAAATTAGAAAAACTAGAAATCCTATAGGTTGACGCCACAAATTCCATCCCCAAAAGCCATATTTTGACTGCGCTTCAACTATATCAACTGTACTTGAACTGTTAGATAATCATAGTGGATGATAACATCACTGTTCTCACCCCTATTGCAGAACCGTACATGAGATTTTCACCTCATACGGCTCCTCAAAGGTCACAAATAAATTTAAGGACCCGTCCTTTATTTGATAGAGATAAAATGAAATCTATTGTAAGGTCCCCATTAGACACTGGAATTCTGTCTGCTATATTTATTTATTACTATAATAATAATAAAATAAAGTGCTTCTGAATTCATCTTATCTTTTAATAATTTTAATTATTCTTTGTTGAGTAATAACTTAATCCTTGAATAAAATCTTTCTTGTAACAATATCTATAGATATTTCAACCTAACGTTTTCAATTACGAAATCCAATTAGACCTTACATTAGTTCATGAATCATGCCAAGAATTCTATCTCTATATAGAGAAAGAAAAAGCGATATTTTTTTTCTAGCGCATTAAGTCTTTCGATTTTTTTCGTTCCTATTCTCCTTTCTCAAAAAAGGGGGCCTTAAACAAAGTTAAAGGATTACTTCGTTCTTGATAGTTATTTACTTAATCGGTGAATAGAAGTATACTCTGGATCGGAATCGTGGGAAGTACTCCTTGATCATTTCTACCAATTTAAAGCCCCAATTATAATTCTTTTTATACACAGAAAAATACACTTACATAATCTCTATTACAAATCCTTTGTGTACCTTAGTGTTCCTAGCTATCCACTTATTTTTATCAATCTACTTTTGGGTAATACATATGCTAATAGATAGTAAAAACCTCATAAAGCAGATCTTTTGAACCCGCTTCAAGTCATCATGATTAATCAATCAATCTTGGGGTAAACAGTTTCTAATACTTAATGTTTACTTTTATTAACTCTTGTACATAGGAAATGAGATTCAATCTTTTACTGCAAATTTCTAAGCCGTTTCTTTCACTCATATAACTATCTGGTTTCCTTAATCAACCCCCGAATAATGAATAAAAAACGCAAATATATATTTCAACTCATTACATTTCCTTACTAGAAAGAAAAAGTAGGGCGAAATTTATGTCTTAACGAATCACACGTAGAGATATTGATAACACACATAGAGTTAATGGTATTTCATAACTAATTGATTGAGCAGCAGCTCGTAGACCACCTAAAAAAGAATATTTATTATTGGAGCCATATCCTGACATAAGAAGGCCGACAGGAGCTATACTTGAAATAGCAATCCATAAAAAAACACCGATACTGAGATCGGCTAAAACAAGACGATCCCCAAAAGGAATTACTAAATAACTTAATAAAACGGATATTACTGCTATAGATGGTCCAATACTGAATAAACGAGTATCTCCTCTAGATGGAAGAAGATTCTCTTTGAAAAGTAATTTGGTACCATCTGCTAGAGCTTGAAGAATTCCCAAAGGCCCTGCGTATTCAGGACCAATACGTTGTTGTATACCTGCAGATATTTCTCTTTCTAACCAAACAATTACTAGTACACCTATTGTGATTCCTAATACAGGAGTAAAAATAGGGATAAGCATCCATATGATCCCATAGACCTCTTTTAAGGATTCCAATCTAGAAAAAGAATTGATAGCTTGTACGTCTGTTGTATCTATTATCATTTTAACGATCAACTTCTCCCATAATGATATCTATACTACCTAGTATCGTCATAATATCAGCCAATTTCATCCTTTTAACTAACTGAGGAAGAATTTGCAAATTAATAAATCCTGGCGGTCTAATTTTATATCGCCAAGGAAAAACACCCTTATCTCCTATCATAAAAATTCCCAATTCTCCCTTTGGTGCTTCAACTCTCACATAAAGTTCTTGTTTCGACAATTCAAAAGTCGGAGAAGGTTTTTTACTAATGAATCGATAATCAAACTCATTCCATACAGTATCTTTTGCTCTATCAAAGCGGCGTATTTCTAAATTTTCATAAGGCCCTCCCGGAATTCCTTCTAGTGCCTGTTGAATAATTTTTATGGATTCCGTCATTTCATTGATTCGTACTAAATAACGAGCTAATGAATCCCCCTCTTTTTGCCATTGGACCTTCCCAATCAAATTCGTCGTAACACTCATAATGATCAACTTTACGAAGATCCCATTGTATTCCGGAAGCGCGTAGCATAGGTCCCGACAAACCCCAATTTATTGCTTCCTCTCCACCAATAATGCCTACTCCTTCAACCCGTTCTAAAAAAATGGGATTTCGTGTAATAAGCTTTTGATATTCGGCAATTCCTGTTAAAAAGTAATCGCAAAAATCCAAACATTTATCTATCCAGCCATGAGGTAAATCAGCAGCAACTCCTCCAATACGAAAAAAATTGTGCATCATTCGCATACCGGTGGCAGCTTCGAATAGATCATATATCAATTCTCTTTCTCGAAAAATATAGAAGAAAGGAGTCTGTGCCCCAATATCCGCCATAAAAGGGCCAAGCCATAACAAATGTGAAGCTATACGACTTAACTCCAACATAATGACTCTGATATAACTGGCCCTTTTAGGGACTTGAATATTCCCTAATTGTTCTGGCGCATTTACAGTTATTGCTTCTGTGAACATAGTAGCTAAATAATCCCAACGTGTTACATAAGGCAAATATTGTATAATTGTTCGATTTTCCGCAATTTTTTCCATACCTCTGTGTAAATAACCCAATATTGGTTCACAGTCAATAACATCTTCACCATCTAGAGTAACAATGAGTCGAAGAACACCATGCATTGATGGGTGGTGAGGTCCCATATTGACTATCATGAGGTCTTTTCTTGTAGCTGGTACAGTCATAGGTTTTTCCTGATTCATTCTTCCATGAATTGCTGAAAGCGAAAAGAAGTTCATCAAACTTTAAGCGAATAATTCAAACTAACTCTTCAAATTAACGAGTTTTTCTCTCTCGAATATCCAACTGTCCTATTAATTCTTTATAACGTGCTCTGTTTTTTTTTGACAAATAAGCCAGCAGCCGTTGACGTTTTCCCAGAATTTTCCGCAGACCTCTCTGAGATAAATAGTCTTTTTTGTGTAATTCCAAATGTGAAGTAAGTCTCCGTATCTTGTTGGTGAAACTTACTACTTGAAATTCAACGGATCCTCTATTTTCTTTGTTTTCTTCTTGTTCTTGCAAAATAATTGAAATAAATGCATTTTTTACCATAAAAGAATTTCACACTCCCCTTTTTACAGATATTTATTTTATTGATCAGTAATAATAGTAATAATAATGTAAAAAATTTTAATTTAATGTAGTATACACAATAATCCAAAATTTTTTATAGATTCTTTTTTTTTTTTCAATGAACATTAATGAATCCTTTTTTGGAGTTCATTTGTATAGTCATACAAAAAGAGGCGTTTAGTACGAAGATTCTGTTGATTAATTTATAGCTTACGTCATTTACTTATCCTAGAGGGGGATGTAAGACAGGGCATATGAGCATTGGTTTGTTTGCATATAACATGGAGATTTACAGATCACGGACAGAAAAAAAATGAAAAATCGGATTGATAGAACAACAGAATAGATAGAAAACTCAAAAATTTAAATCAGGGATACATATATATCCTTAACATACTCAAGCGGCTCCCATTATTAGTATCAAAACCAATAGCGATTCATACAAGCTAAATCTTCTAATCGATAATTAGGCCAAAAAAAGAACTTGAATTTAATTAATTCATTTTTTTTTTCGGTCCAATTTTTTACTTTCATCTAAAAATTGACTCCAATTTTTTATCTTGTTCTCCTTGGAAAATGTTTTATTTCTATGCACACCATTCTGATTCTTTAAATTCAAATTGAAAGAAATTAGAATTCGCAATTCTCTACGACGTCTAGATGATAAAATTTTTTCAGGAACAAGCAAATCAGAATTACTTTTGTCTTTATTTAGAGTTTTTATTTTATGTTTTGTAATGGATTCATCAAAATTATTCTTAGCAACATTTTTTGGGGTTTCGGTATCTTTGATTACTTTGGTGCTTACTTTTATGAACCAATGAAATACCTATAATTTGATACATAAAAAACTGTCCGTCATTTTTTACAGATAGACGAGTAGGTTCCATAATTAATATTCCCTTTTTCGTTAATTGTGTAAGATTTAAACGCCTTCTCATTATATCCAGATTCATTTCTTTTCTTTGAATATAGGATATAGTAATTTTTTCTTACATTTATGAGGCTAATCAGGAGACCATATATCTGGATATTATTCATCATTTTTTGATTCAATTGATTCAAACGTCCAGTCCATCTTAATTGTAAAGGAAAATCCCCTTTAAGGAATACTTTTAGTTTTTCGATCGATTCTAAAAAATATTCTTCAATATTGTTTTGATTCTTTAATTCAAAATATTGTTTTGAATTTGATGGGCTAAAATTGAAAAAATATTCATCCGCCTCTTGCTTTCCTTTGATATTTGGATTTTTACTAAAATTTGGATTTATATTCAAATTAAAAAGAAGTAAGTTGCTTGGGATAAACCAAGGTTTCTCTTTATATTTATGATAAAGTATTAAAAACTCTGGAAATAAAAAAACTTTTGGATTCGATATGAGGTGATTTAAGATTAAGAATTTTGCATTCATTCCCATCCAATCAAAAGACGTTCCCATCCAATCAAAAAAGACCCTTTTATAATTGATTTCGGAATTGGATTTAATCGGAAGATAAAAAAGACCATGATTATGAGAATTCTTCCTTATATTAGGCTCAACCTGAATATTTGTATTCAATTGCCAACCCAAATATTTTCTATATTTATTTTTTTCCATATATATAATATCACTTTTTTCTAGATAATTCTTGATAGGAATATTCTTTAGTATGTTAATTCTTTATTTTTGGTGGAATTTTCTTTATTCTTTATTGTTTCCTAATGATGCTCTATAAATATCAGACTTATTCTTAGTTTCAGAATTAATATATTTATATGAGAAAAGATCAGATCTATAGTTTTTTTGAAAATTGTCCTCTTTGTTTGGTAATAAATATACGTTCAAATTTTGTTTTTTTTTGTAATCCAATAATGGGTCTTTTTCATAGGAATACCATTTCTTTAAATCATCATTTTGAGACGGATGGCATTCATTTATTTGATTTCGCCATTTTTGTGGGACTAATGTAGACCATGTAATCTGAGATAAATCATATTGATAATGACTT